>JAUJYS010003892.1:0-12569 GCA_033995665.1 Melogona broelemanni | reverse complement strand
GAAAGCCTGCACCGGGAATCGAACCCGGGACCACCCGCTTAGTAGACTGTGACCATATCCACTGAGCCACTGGGGCCGACAAATTAAAAGTAACCTAGACGTTTCTAAGTTCCTTTTGAAAAGGAACCTGAAACTTTCCGTTTCATTTCCGTTGGACACGTGGAAAACTTAAACATAAAAAGGCCTAGACCTAGATAGGGATGTTTAACGTGTACGTGACAATGGAAATAAACATGCATTCTTACCGTTAATGAACGACAGCCGTGAAGAAAAACCGATGTTGAAGGAAATCCGCAATCCGCAAAAAAAGCAAGTCAAAGCCGCCATTAGCAAAAGTGCGCGTGTTACAGCAGTTGTGGAAACCGACGGTAGATGTCGCATTTGAGTTAAGGCAAAAAGACTCGCTAAGATTTAGTGGCAACTGTGGCGACATCAAGTGAAAGAATGTGGCAATAAACAGACTTACAGACGCTAATCTTATAAATATAGTATAGATGTGAGTGGCAGGGAAAGGTAAGGGAAGGTGATTGGCAGCTGGAATAGCCAGGCTGCAGGATCCACCCCTAAGCTCTGGACTCTCTAATGGAGGCTCAGGGGTGATGCCAGCACCACAGGATCGAATAAATGAAAGCCTGCGCCGGGAATTGAACCCGGGACCACCCGCTCAGTAGAATGAGACCATACCCACTGAGCCACTGGGGGCCGACTGTTACATTAAAATTATTTAAAATTATTAAAGTTATTACATTAAAATGAAACCTGCACAAAGAAAGATTTGTTCAAATTGCTAATTTTACATGATGTTTAATTTAAAGGCATTTGAATTTATGAAATACAAAAATTTCTTTCGGTCAATCATTATCCCAATCCAATCAATCAATTGTTTTAGTCTTCACCAAGGTTCTTAGATCGTAAGCGAGATACGAAAGTTTGGCAAAAATAATCATATACCGCATTTTCCGGTAATCATCGAGGCACGCAAACCTCCCCAAGCTATCTCCCCTTCCTGCTGGGGAACCACGCGCGTCATGCATGGTGACGTCATTGGAGATGTCACATCAATTTTGACCAATAGAGGCGTTCCATCTGATGACTTAACCTTCTAATATCTTTGAACCTTGAGTCTTCACGTTGTTATATTCTTTGAATATTCTGTATTAATTTTAGAAATACACAAACAATACAAATGTGGACATTTTAAAATAAAATTTAATTTTACGTAATATTATTTTAAATTGAATGTAATATTATTTGTCGCAAAATTATTACATCGAAATGTACTAATGTCAATAAAAAGTGATTGCCATACTTTCCATTTTTAATTCCATGTCGTCATTGTGGGATACTACGTACCGGTATTTAACAAACTTGGAATTTTGTAGGAGCCGTGGAATTTCCCTTGAATATCTATTAATTTACTACGTATTTAAGTTGAGGTTTTTAGAGGTAGGTGTCGCCACCGGCACTATAAGTGTGCGTAGATATTTCGATCTTTTCACTGTATACTAGCGTCATCTATGAACTGCAAGCTGCAACACATACACTGTAATGTAGAGTGCCGTGGCGCTGGAGTGCCACTAGTAACCACAAAGAATATAGCCCTGTCCTAATCTTGGCTCTGTCCAACAAAATCTTTCTTAATCTTTTTTTAATTTCGTCAATTAAAAAACAGATCTACGTAAAGGTAGAGCAGTAAACGCAGTAAAATAAATATATTAAAGACTCAATAAATATTCAGTAATTGCAATAAAATGGCAAATTCGAACAGTTGTTTCGAAAAGAAATCGTATGAAACGATGATAAAATGCACTGTATTTTTATATACGAGTATTAAATAAATTTAATATTTTTTTTTTACCAAAACACATAAAATCAGTGAATCACCCAAAAATTCAGCTGTTTAATTGCCCTTAAAATCGGATAATATCTGTAACTTTCCGTCCTTTGCCAAAGTATGATACGATGTAACCTCAACTAGATTTTAGCAATACGAGTATGTTTTTAATTATAAGCGCGAAATAATTTATAATGAGAGGAAATTATTAGTGCACAGACATGGGCATAATAAGTTGCTAGATTTTATTTTTCATTTGATGGGAACAAACTTTTTACAAGTAATTAAGACGTTGTCGAAGCAATAATTCAAAATTACAATACGATTCAAAATGGAAATATAGCTGACATTCGATAGATATGCATAAAATGAAATGCTATTAACAAAATTAAGTAAAAATATAGTTTAAAAAAAATTTAAGAATGGCGCTTACACTAACAAGTAATTTAACTGCAGCAACATGTTTCTCAAGTAGGTTTTTTTTCTATTTCGCAGTATAATTAATTTGCTGCACAAAATTGAGATCACTTTTTTTTTTACACAAGTTTGAATTGATTGTATATTTAAAATGTTTTATATACAGTAACATTAACGTAATAATTACAACGAGGTTATATTAACAAACGCACGACACTTTTAATGTAATGTCAAAGGTGTGGAATTTCATAATACATGTTCGCGGCAGCATCATACTTCGTTGATTTTTTTTTTTCGGTTAAAAGAAATTCAGGCGTCATGCAGGAACGAAGAAGAAAGCATAAACGTAAATTAAATTTGTAAAGATCTTCAATGCCGAGGGTTTAAACAAGTGACTATACACATACTTTTTCAATTCGCTTTTTTTTAGAATTGCACTTGATTAAACGATACATTCATATGTTTTATCGATTATTTATAATTTTAAAACGCTAGAAAACATTTACCACATGATAGTAACGATTTACTAAATGCTCATTTCATTAAAAGTAGCGACTAAAATGATTACATCGCTAAGCGTTTTGTGTTCCCCTTCCCTGGCTTGTGAAATCCAACTTTACGAACAAAAATGTCGACTAACAAAGCAGAAAAAAATAAGCGACCGCTGACGCAGTATTATGAGAAATACTTTAGATTTTCCAACTAAAGCTCATCGGAAATTAAATATATTTTGCGAGTTTAAATTGAGGCTTTAAATTCCATTCGGATATAATCAAATTGATGAACTAATATTTTTCCTGAAACCCTATATAATGGGTAGATTTCAAAGTAAGACAAAAACTAGAAAGCTGCAAATTTTTAAATGAAAGCATAGTTAGTTTTGAGTAATTAATATAATCAATAAATTATTTTGATATTTAAGCGTGCTTAAAAAACTGCCCAATCTGTCGTTAAAACGATTTGACAATTATTTACAGATTAAGCTGCGACATTTCGTTGCGAATGGAATTATTATTAGTCGTGACTTGGTGGCCTTTTATTTATTGTGAAACTCATGCATTGTCAGATTCAAGATTTAGAGTGAAGATTCAGATTCATGATTCAGATTCAGGATTTACATTCAGGATTCAGATTTAAGAATCAGATTTACGATTCAGGATTCAAGATTTCCCCCCCCCCCCAATTCAAGATTCACACCACTAAACTCGTTGCGTATGCATACAGAGTTACAAAACAAAAAAAAAAGAGTCGTGTCTCTCGGTCGGTTTATTTGCATTAAGAGTGAATAAATATTTCTTTATATACATGACACATGACCAAACACATCCTATACAACTAGCGTCATCTATGAATCATTTACACTGTTCTTATGGAATGAGCAATTTTCATATTTTAATTTTGGCAGTTCAGTTGATGTTAACCGGAAAAATAAAAACAAAGCGGGCATGCATATGATGGGGGGGGGGGTTGGGTTGTTTCAGTCATGGATATTGAAGTCTCACAACCATGTTGCTTACGCCGGCGTTCGGGTTCGGGTCAATACAGGTGTGACCCACTGAAACGCGACATCGAACCGTAAGTAAGCGTTCCTGGGCTGAATGACCCAATGTTTATCAATTGGCTACAGAAGCGGTGATGTTGTCGATTGACTAAGTGAGCCAACACGAAATTCACTTTATAGATGACTACTAATCTCGATTAATCGATTCCTGCAGGATTTCAAAATTCTATTTTCATTCTGGACATATTTTTGCTATATACTAAACTACCTACAAGGATTTACATTAAAATTGAACAGCACTTCCTTTTTTGCCTTTTTTCTTGGATTTACGTAAATTTTCCATCTTTGTAACGAAACGTGTCCAGGCGGGATTTAAAATTGAAAGGACTTTATGTTTGTTCAGTTCAATTCTGTATTCTGCTGCCGATTACAGCAGTTAGTAATACTCTCATTAATTATGTTGACACACATTATATATAATATTCTATATAGGTAGAACAGGTAGAACTTCACTGTTTTGCTTCTACTCTATTCGAACCACTGAAAGCTGATTTGCCAGCCAGCGTGATATTATTATTTATATACCAAACAGCAAAGAAATTGCTTCGGAAATTGTAAAAAAGTGCTGACAATTTGAAACTTTACAAAAGCGATGAGTATTTTTTTTAAGAAAACAGTGCCGAGCGTCTATAAAATAGTTATCGATATAAATTGTCGATCTTATCTCCTTCGTTTTGATTTATTTTTAAATAAATGTGTGATTTTTATGGATTTCTCCTCAATTAAATTAGCATAAATTTTGTAAAGGATGTTTTGAAGTTTGCAGCTGAATGGAACAAAAAAAATGGTTTATGTTACAATATCATCGAGTTGTTGGTAGATATAACATCATTATCTTATCGCGAAGAGTTGCTTGACGTCCTATTTAAAAAGTTGAACAAATCGATATGTCAATTTGGGTTTTTTATTTGTTACTTAACATGATTCCGGTGAAATAATGTTTAATTGTGTAGCTTTAAAACGAGAAGTTAATAAAAAATGTTACGTTGATAAGTACCCTTTCCCCTCAATGCTCTTTCTTGCCCGTTTTATAACAAACGTAGTAGTAAATTATTTTAAACGGACTCGACGAATCAAGAAAACATTGAAATTCAGATTGACGGATCCCGCTATAGCCAACAAAACAGTTCAAATAAGGAAGGACAGAAACAACAACAAAAATGGGTAAACAAGTCAAACACACGATTTCTTTGTACATCAGCTTTGAATTAAAATTTATAAAACGTGGTTAGCCCTTGGTAATATTTTGAAAACTGAAAGAACGATAAAACCAGACGACATTTTGCATTTCTATTTCATAAATTATATTAAGGGACATACTTGTGATCATTCGTGGCAGCTCTTTGTACAACTCGCGTTGGTATTTGAAACTGTGACATAAGTTATGGTTGGTTAGTCAGTCCAGGGACTGGTTTTAAAAGCAGGGTGTCGTCTCTGGACCCCGACCCTCGATCCCCCGACACCTGTGTTTCACTAGGCAGAATACAGAGGTGGTTTGCCATTGCCTTCCTCCGCGCAGTACTACGAGTCAATCAAACGATCGGCTGCGCTGGAAATCGAACCCAGATCCGCTGGTTGGTGAGCGAGCACGCTACCTGACGGCCACAGCGGACGGACTGACATAAGTTATTAATTTATAATGTGGTGTTAACGAGAGAAAAGCAATCTTGATAAAATGAATTAGAAGATCTACACATTATTTAAAATACATAACAACACCACAGAACACGTAACAGCAACAAAACAGCTCACAGTTATTGCTGGTTATTCTAGACTGGAATGTTTTGAGCAACGCCATATCACATATGGCTTTAAAAAGGTCAACTTAATCATATAAAACCAAAATTATTAGTTGATTGCCACTTGGGAAACAACGAACAAAAAACATAAATGACTACTGATATGTAAGAACAGTAAACACTGATTACGCTATTATTAAGATGACAATTACTTTATGCATAGATAATGTTGGCAAATACCTATCAGATAATATTGGTGTTCTTGAAATCAAGGTTTCATATTCGCTATATAGCCCCCGGCCTCCGCCGGCCCCCGTGGCTCAGTGGATATGGTCACAGTCTACTAAGCGGGTGGTCCCGGGTTCGATTCTCGGCGCAGGCTTTCGGTTACTCGTTAGCCTGGGGTACTGGAATGTGCCCCTCACACATTGCCACAGCGACACGAGGGGTACAACAACCTCCTGTAGTGCTATTCACTACAGTGATCCAGAAAAATAAATATATATATATAATTTTATCTGTCCTTTTTCTCTCATTAACGTTGCAATAACAATGTAAGTGTTTTTACCAGTTGTGTTTGATTGATTATTGGTATACAAAAGAAACCCTTCAATTTGTTCAGAAGTTAGAATATTTATCATTTCGTTGTTTTATCTCATTGACGTCGCAGCACACATGTGTGTATTAGCTTATTTGTTTGTGTAGGTTTGTCAATGATTATTGGTTTAAAAGAAGAAATATTGAGTTCGGAACAACGCCAAAAACAAGTTCGACATACTCTATTCTTAAAAATACTGTTATAAGATAAGTACGAAATACATGACACCAGACATACCTGTTTTTTATTTGTCGATTTATCATATTAACGAGACTTGAATATCGATACGAAATAAAGTAACGACTATAAGACATCCCGAATTTATGGCATACCCGTTTATCCGAAATATTGTGTTTGGGTTTTGGCAATTAACGTGACGACACCTGAAATTGATATTCATGTTAAATAAGTTTGAAATGTCTCTGAAAACAATCACATATTATTAAAAAATACACTATTAAAATTATAACGCGATAAAAATTGATTCAATAACATTGAGGGTAAAAGCGAAAAATCGCTTTAAAATTAGTCAACGCTTTAACCGTAGCAAAAAGTGTGCGGCCCCCGGTGGCTCAGTGGATATGGTCACATTCTACTAAGCGGGTTGTCCCGGGTTCGATTCCCGGCGCAGGCTTTCGTATATTCGATTATGTGGTACTGGAATGTGCCCCTCACACATTGCCACAGCGACACGAGGGGTACAATAACCTCCTGTAGTGCTATTCACTACAGTGATTCGGATAAAAAAAAATAAATAAACTAGAGCATGTAATCCAGGGTTGCTTTTCAAGAGAGGGTCAACAACCCACATTTTCAGTTGCCCGACATCATCTCCCACCTCGAGTTTTTAAGGCCGACCCCTCCCCCCCCCGAGTCTGCTGAGCACCTCCCCCCAATGACTCAGCCGAACCCCCCCCCCCTCCACTAATATTTTTTTGGCAAATCGGGGTTAGAAAAAAAGCAAAATAGGTAAGCAATTAAGTGAGCAATACTCTTTTTTTTCTATCAGTGTGTTTTTGGATTCGAAGCACTCAGTCTAATTATTCCGAATTCGTCGTCAATCTATTTTCTGCGTGTGTAGAACGTTTCGCAAGCAATAAAATAGGGTTCCCTACTTCGTACAAATTACTCTGAAGGATGGGTTTAATCAATTGGAGTGTATTATAGACTAGAAGTGTGAGCAAATTGTTTTCTCTTATTTCCAAGTCCTACAGGGGGAAACAATGAAAATGGATTTTATACAATGGCTAGACAATTGAATGAGGTGTCTTCTCTAGAATTATTTTTTACTGCCACTGATACTAAGTGAGATTTAGCAGCTCTTTTAACCGTGTTGATTTTCTCAGCAATACTCAGCTTCTCAACAAAATGTCATTTTCTTCTCCGAAAAATGAAAAAATAATGTTTAAATTACATTTACTTTTAAAGTGACTTTTTTAGATTTAATAGCTCCAGAAAACATTTTTTGAAGATGGAAAAACTTTGCGATTTTTTATTTTAATTTCTTAAAATTCATTTATAACTCTGATAACGTATGCAGTGGTTTTTGCATCGAAACGTACGTTCAAAAACCATTTTCTTTGTTACATTTGATTAATATCTTCTAAAATTTGGGTGTTGATGATGGGTAGAGGTTTGTTCTATAATTTTGTTTAGGGCCGCAAATATTACTCAATTATACTTTATTTTTGTAGTCTAGCCGGTTATCGTCGGTTTTTGTTCTTGGTGCGGCACGAGTCGAAATCCTTAATGTTAAGCCTTATGCTTGTGGTCGATTATGTCTTTAATTTTTATAGATTTTTAGAAGCTATACTTAATTCTAACTCAGTGTCCTTATCACGACGCATAATCATTGCTCATGATGCTCTTGAAGGCTCGGAATCGTCACAAAAGTTACAGAATTCGCGGGAAAATTTATGGGTGTTATGTGTTACTCATTGTTACATGTAGCGCCAAACTAAAAACCATGTTTGTGCGTCCGTAGTTACAAATTAAATTCAAATGAACAATAAACTCATAATTCCTCCTTTCTAATTAAACGGGACATTACACAGCACAACACCAATGTACATCTTACAGAAACGTCAGCATGCTTTCTACCGCTACTGACAACACGACATTATCTTACAAACATTGATTATTATTAACACTTCACATGTAGATAAACATTTAATTTAATCGTATATTTTCCCAAATCTGAAGTATTTTTTAAATAGAAAACTCATAATCTGAGAATTCACGGCACTAGGGTAGGCTGAAATAGTTAAATAATAATGAGAGAATAAAAAAAGAACACAAAACTAAACATACTGTAATACTAAAAACAAATTCTAGTTGACACACAGGCGAGTGAATAGTGAAAGTATTCATTATTAAAACAGGGTAATCACCAAAAAGAGCGCCGAATGTTTTTATGTAATGAATTTTTGCAATAATAACGAATTGAAAATTAAAACAATAGTAGAAAATTAGTAGTAGTGAAAATTTAATAAAAAAATTAAATCAATAGTAAAAATACATGCACTTTGTAAGCCGTTCCACCGTAACAAAATAGTGGATGATGACAAATGTAAAATTTTTAGCCCCACCGATCAAACGCAACAAAAATGGAGCCCTGTTTAAATCCGGCGCTCTTTCTCGCTCATTTACTTTACATTAACTTGCTCATTAAAATTTAATGTTATCTAGAACTGATTTAGGACGTTGCACGATTTCCTCGAATAAATCAAATTCGAAACCAAATGTTTTCTTGATTGTCTTGCCGTTTTGTATTCAAATTCAGTTTGTGTATGTCCCATTTTGAAGAACAGAAATAACATACGACCCGGAATAATTAAATAATTTTTGTGACAAAAAATTAAATCAATAGTAAAATTCGCGTCGAAATCAAATAACCTTCAATTGAGAGAAGTTCATAATACGGACGTGTACTAGACTGTAGTTTTAAAAAGCAAAATTAGACAAGAGCTTTTTTTTTTTCGTTGCATGAAATTTCAGATTGTACGAAGACTGCCCGGAATAGTTAAATGTAATTAGAAATTTTAACATGAGCTTATTTACCAGATATCTATTAGGAAAACGATATACCGGTACCTCAAATGATGTAAAAGTGAAAAATGCTTTTTAAAAATATTGGTCTTACGAAGTCTTTCTGTAAAACATGTTAAAATCTGACAATGATTTCCGAAAGTTATCCAAATTTATGAAATACATCTTAACATCTTGAAACTGTTTGTAAATACTAATATACTGTACCAAAAAAATCCTAATTCAATGACGAAATGGCTCCAGTTTAGAAATAGTTTGTACAACAAATAAAAGAGAACGCTGAATCATTAATTCGATAATGGCTTCGGCTGTTTCCGCACTTTTCAAAATAGCCAATTTGCGATACCTTTCGGAATTATATTGTGGTGAGTACACTGGAAAAAAACGTAACTTCGTTCAAGTAGGGTATCTAATGGACGCCTAAAAAAACAGTCAAACTCGTTTAGACTAGGCTATCGCTATCCAAAGCACTTACAAAGCAGATATGACTAGTGGCAAGATTGACACCGAAATAAAAAAGTGCAGTTTCGAATTTAAATATTAGATCTCGTGCTTCAAGAAATGGAAAGATCGGTGTTCCACTGATTCCGCCACCAGGGGGTGGTGGCGCAGTTCACGGCTTTCGTCACGACGCCATCTAGCGGGCAGCGTGTCTTGATACACTGAATGGCGTGAGAGATATTCACAGCACTGAATTCACATTTAAACTCAACGCACTCCTAGCAATGTTCTATATAAATAATTCGGGCACCCATTTGACTAATATCTGTCCTCAATGTTCTCTGGGAACACACGCCAACACCATGACCTGCCGCCATGTTTCGAGAGCGTGACGTGGGTAACGTCACGTTTATAAAAATTTATACAAAGCCACCTTCTACATGCTGGAAATAATACACGCCCGCTGAAGTTGCCCCAAATTCAGCGACATGTATTTCACAAACTGTGCGTGGCTAAAAGGGTGAAAGCACATTGGACACTGCTTATTGAAACACCGTCATCAGGTGAGATATTGCAGAGAAATCCAGTTTCCATATCCAACATGGCGACGGTTCTCGTTTAATTTAAAAATGGCGGAAATTTTGGCGGCCGATTTACCAATGCTAAATTCAACGTCGCCGACGTCTCTATATATATTGCGTGGCAGAGATCGATGGTCGGGCGGCGACGAGTATAAAGATGGCTGACTCCGGACTCCACCAGACGGCTCACATGGAAGTTAAACTGTCCTGCTCAGTCTCCAGTGTGGCCTTGACCTCCGTGGTGTTGGTGGTGGTAGTGGTGGTGGTGGCAGCGGCCGTGATACGCTCGGCCAGCTTGACCTGTTCACCCGAACCACCTGGACAAGAGGGGAGAGAAAGAAGAGAAGGGAGGGACAGGGAAGATGAAGGACTATTTTTTCTCCAATGGCACTCGCATTCAAGAGAGAGAAAGAGAAAGTGCGTGGAAATAAAATTATTCTACGTTTCAACAGTGAGATCGAATTGACATAAAAACACTGCGTAGATCACTCAACGGTCTCTTTTTATTTATCATCGTGTGTCGTCTGGATATGGATTCAGTTTCAGCTGTCGGTCTGTGTTGGTTGTATTTTTCGTAGGCAAAAAACCTATCATAAAAGGGAGGCATTCTCGTGCTCCCCGTTATCCGGTTTCTCCTTCTGGCCATTAGATGGCGTTGCTTGTACCGATAGTTTTACTTGTTCGACCGAAGAACAACCTGAAAAGCATTATGTTTTCCAGTTGTCAATTGTTGAAATAACGGTAATGATTAAATAAACGGGGCTTCGATTTTCTGTTATCAGATAATGCAAAATCGGTGGTGGCTGTTTTTATTTTTTACATTGAACAAGAATGATGAAAATCTCTCTATTGAAGAGAATAACATTATTAAAGCAAGTGACATCCAGTAATTTGGTTTGTGTGGTGCTTCCTATGCGAATACGTACTTATTAGCCTGTCAACGAGATTAAATAAAAATATGGGATTAAACAACATCTGCCGTAGTTACATATAATGATTTTAATTATTACGATATTAATACTGGATTTGGTGCTGAATGCCTGCATAGTTGTACACTATGTATATTTTGTCTCATAATGGTATTTAACGTTTTTGGGATGTTATATCGCCTTGTATCGATTATCGATTTATTCAAAGCTACATGTACACTAAAGGCAAGGTTTATAGAGTAACATTGCACTAAACTAGAATCGCAAAACATTAATTTATCTGGGATAATAGAAAAGCTTCGATTCGAGTCCCATCCTAAAAGTCAAATTTGATAAACCGAGTAAATGTTTATCATTTATTGAATGCAACGTGATTGTGGTGCTGCTATCGCCAAAGGATATTTATCCATGCTTTGATGGCAATTTTCAACACATATTGTCGATGACGCTATACTGTTGAAATTCTATAGCGCTTCCGGCCCAAAAATACTGTTGAAATTCTATAGCGCTTCCGGCCCCAAAAATGCACCTGCAATAGCAAATATGTTTTTTAATTTGAATTATTATTTTTATACTCTGTAAGTATGCTTACCCAAAAATTATGCATAAGAAGATGGTTATTTGTGACAAATATTAATGCATTGAAAAATGGGATTTATGCCATAAGGACAAATGCCATCTCAGAATTGAAAATGATCTGCAAATATCTCTTGGCGTCTTGGTTCCGTCATTGGCACTTAAAGGGTTAATGAATAGTATTGGCCATCGCAGCGCACCATCGTGTTCGAAAACAAACTTCCGTTGCAATCAATAAAAGGTTTAAGATTTTTAAACATCAATAAAACTACAAGAAACTCTAACTCTTAAACTCAGAGCAGTGGCGGATGGAGCAAATTAAATATTGGTGCTTAACGTGGAAATGCTCTGCTTTCCCAACTCACCGTGATTGGCTGACGTGCCGCAAGTACTACTCGTGGGCGCCTTCTTATAGGTGGCGGAATTCATAGTAAGCTTCCGTACATTCTTATCGGGGTGGAAGACAATGATATAGATCTTTGGGGAATACAGGCAAACCAGTGCGACGGTAGCACTTAGGCTTATGGACACACATAACGTAGTGATCTGAATCTGAAACGAAACGAGAAAACCATTTGTTATTCCCACACAAAGAGATAGAGAACTTGAGCCTCAACTACCTGTAAAACATCGAGAGTATACATAATCCAATCACGAAATGATTACAAGCAAAGTCTTAAAATCATTTGAGAAACAGGAAAATATACGAAAAAAGACGGTCGTCTATAAAATAAATTAGACAAGACTGGAGGGATTTAATTTTTTTCGTTATGTGTGGAGTCTCGCCAACTCAGTCGTCTGCCCTCCAGTCTTGTCCTGGTTTTACCTGGTTGTTCCCAGTTTAT
>JAUJYS010003891.1:0-12570 GCA_033995665.1 Melogona broelemanni | reverse complement strand
GCGCTACGGTGATTTGAAAAAAAAAAAAAAAAAAAAAATTATAATTAAAAAAAAATTATATTCTCGCTATACTTGTTGCCTGCTAAATTATTTTCACATAAATTGATTGATTGATTGTTCAGCATCATTTAAAAATCTTATTTTTTCGCACACTTTTCTGTACTGTAGCAAGACGATATTGGAACGTTTCCATAATGCAGCACCACTTGTCTTTCGGAATTCAAATCAGCATGATACTAGGTCACCATA
This sequence comes from Melogona broelemanni, assembly GCA_033995665.1. Classification (NCBI taxonomy): domain Eukaryota; kingdom Metazoa; phylum Arthropoda; class Diplopoda; order Chordeumatida; family Chordeumatidae; genus Melogona; species Melogona broelemanni. Next base: position 12,321 of record JAUJYS010003891.1, on the reverse strand, counting down.
TGCAAAATTCCAAACGATTTGAACAGATATGCAAGAAAATATGACTAAATATGTTCTGGTTACATGTTTACTGCATCACACTGGTGGCATTTTACTACATAACACCTTGGAAGCGGCAATTACCAAATCTAAATCTACAAAAAAAAAACCCCAAAGTTGAGCGAAATCGACACGCAATCAACAATCCAAGTAAATCGCAAATAAACAAAAAATATATAGTGTCATTCAAATTTAATCCAAGTTCTCGCGTTCGCGAAACGCCTTTTTCATCGCCCGCAGCCGATCCGCCTTTTGCTCCTTCTTGACCAGCTTCTCCCTATCCAGTCGCTGCACCTGCGCCGCCACACTGTCCTCACCGTTCCACAAGTCGTCCAGCCGATCCCGTAGCATCTGCCTGGCAATGGCTCTATTCTCCTCCTGAGTGCGCGCCTGGTTACAGCGCACTGCCACCCCCGTTGGAACGTGACGTAACCACACGCAGGTAGACCGCTTGTTGACGTTCTGGCCGCCCGGGCCTTCGCCCCGGACGAACTGCTCCTCCAGGTCATCTTCGGATAGTTGCGGCACCCGTGACAGGTCCACGTTGCGTGGTGGCCGACGGTTGTTCGACGCCGTTCGGCTAAGCTGGAACTGGATTGGTGGACGTTGAATCATGTGGATAAGTCCGACAGGCTGGCATGACTCTGTGAGTCGCCGGGCGCTGAACAGGAGCTGACGGAACATTCCGGTTGTCATTTGCTTTACGAGCTTTTTATACCATTCGTTTGTTTTTCAGGAAGGCGAGTCCTTTCTATTGAGAAAAAAAAATATAAAATGTTTATTGTTATTATTATTAGCAAAGCCAGGCAACTGCATATGCCAAGTGAATTGATAATTTTGAATAGAGCGGGACGAACTTGACAAACAATCGTTTTGCAAATTCTGACATTTCAAACTGTGAATACAGAGTATGAATATATATTTTTCATTTTGAAAAAAACTGGTAGCCTCATTTATATTTAGATTAATGTGATCGCCGCGCGGAGCATTCTGTCGATTTACGTATTATTAAAAGTAAGGGAGACATAAAGGAAGGTTAGTTAGGATGAAGGTGATTAGGGCAATCTTATCAGGTATGTTAATACATGTATGCATGAAATTTATTTTATTATTATTATTTACATAAAATTTTCCAGTACGGGTAGCCCGCTGGCGGGACTTGAAAGAGGAGAGGAAGGGAGATAGCACAGGATCTTGGGAGAGAGTGTTCCATTCCTTGATTGTTCTAAACATGAAGGTTGCGGAGAAAAATACCTTATTTTTCTCCTAGCGCTGTAGCCGTTGATTTACAAAGTTATAAAAACTCGCGGCTATTTTGAGTTTTTATAACTTGATTGTTCGAGGGGAAAAAAGGAAAATTTAGTGTATAAATTCAACATGCTAAACTTTTTTCCTGGTAGACTTGACAGGCGATTCATTGTCTATTATTTAGAGTTTACACAACGAATGAATGAGCAAAAATAGTTTGGCGGGAGAGCTGAAGCTGAAATTGGCCACAGCTTTACCAAAGTTTGTCAAGACAGTCTTCAGTCAAACTTTTTAGATTTAAATTGAATTGTCACCGCGCTTGCGCATTTAAGGCGACTTAGGTTATACTATACTCATACCGTTATGAGTTAATAAACGAAATTAAAAGAAAGAGGAAAAATACCTATACACTCATACCGTTATGAGTTAATAAACGAAATTAAAAGAAAGAGGAAAAATGGGTTGGTAAAGATTAGAGGTAGGGATTGGTTCGATGGGGAAGGGGTTATGGGTTAAGTCTTGCCACTCAATGTCTAAGGCAAACCTGACCAAAGTTACGTTGCCTACACTTTGTTGGTCAATTTTCTCGCTCATGAAAGGGTCAAGAACCCTGACATATCAGCGTGTAATACGCCATCGATGAAGAGTATTATCCTACTTTTCACTACTTGAAAGCATGGCACCAGAAACCACATGAGTTTCATGTACTGATACGCTAGGGAGACCACGAATTTACCTCATAATGCAACTTGATGGATTCCGATTCAGTCAAATCGCGGGCTTTCTCGAACTCCTGACGCATTCTGTTGTAAAAATACTCTTTATCTGTGAATTTTAATGTCGTTCCATACCTCAAAACTTGTTTATACAAATCAAGAACTTTCCTCCTGCTAATGGAGGCCGCCATTTTTTTCTATGATAGAGGATGGGCGAAAAATAAAACTTATCGATTTGTGAGCCTATTATCGAGAATTACGACAAAATCGCGCTTCCGTAGTTGGCGTTGACGTCGTCTATCGGTTTGTACGTAATCTACGTTAGGCCTATTTGGATAATAATCATTAAAACCCGAAGGTAATGGTTATTTATATTATGTTGCACGAAATTGACGTTTTCCTATGCGTTAGTGCGAAATGTGCCCCCCTTTTTTGGTCCGCATCGTTCGCACTGCGACCAATCTATATCCTTCGAAACGGCTTGGGTCATTTAGCCTAGGCCGGGAGCAAAGCATTCACCCAGGCCTACGATTGGGGAGGTATTCTCAGAAGCTGCCATCAGGCATCCTGTACCGCTTTCTGGCTAAACTGAAGCTTCCTCTAGATTAGAATTTCCTTTAGATCAAGAAACTAGATGCAAATCGAGTACACGAATTACCTAAGTGCATTTAAGTCTAATCGAGCGTGCACTGTGCCCCGGTCCGATTATGACGCCACAGAGTACGGGATCGTCTGTCAAAGATGATTTATAGTTTGCACCTACTAGTATAAAAAACGGCTATATCGAAAGAGGTTGCAGCTCTGGTTCTTTTTTTTTTTTAAACTATTGTTTAGGTGACCTTTCTGCGTCACAGCCTTCAAGTTCAACAGGGAACGATCCTGGGGGTTTGCCTAACCTTGACTTACTCCCTAGGTAGGGATCGTTGACTGATGCCCGATATCATACAGGCACGGGTCCCCCGGCCGAATTTCAACCCTATATCTATTAATCTCTGCCCGACAAATTTTGAAGGTGTTCGCTGTCCTGAGGTGACCCCGCAACGACGGTTGAAATGAAACGTAAATAGGACTAATGAAGTGTCGGGGTCCAGAGACGACCCGCTGCTGTTAAAACCAGTCACAAAACCAAAACCAACACAACATTTCCCTCGCCATAGGCTCCCCAAGGGGCTGCTTGCGGGTTCAAATTGAAAATTTGTTGGTCGAGAAAAATTCGTTCATTCCTTCGGAATGGAAGTAAAGCCGTGAGACCCGTGCCTATACGTTGTCAGGTACACGTTAAAAATCCCTACGTAGGTCAGGATTCTTGACTAAGCCAAATTACCAGGTCGCCCCTCTGGAGGAGGTGGTAAGCCTTCTTAACAAACAGTACAATCCCGTATATTCCCACATATTGCCATAATGCTATGGCGCGGCAATTGCCCCATCTAATCTAAATATACTGCGCCTGTTTGATTTTTTCGTCCTCGCCTTGTGGTGAGTCATTCTCTAGTGATCATTTAATGTTGTGGTGTGACAAAGCACATATGGTCGTCATATTTGCTCTTCGCCGGTGGTGAAGGTTCCCGGCGTTCTGGTAGTCAAGTCAATAAGCCGAGATTCAAATGTCCGGTATCCTGAATTGATTAAACAATAATACCGTTTAACAATGCTGTAATATAACGGCTAACGAACATTATCATTTGAAAACTAGTTCTGATATTGGATTAATCATATTAACCATATGTGACACTGTGAGTCAAAAGAATCTCAGTATGAATGGATAGGTTGGTCAGGACTCAGGATAGTGAAACGTTTCCTGCGGGTCCCGAGGACGATGGAAGCGTAACGAAAACAGCTGTTCGGACATGTTGTAACCGCTTGATTCGCAGGAGAAGTCAGACTGTTTGTTAAAAATTTTATTAGTTTCGCAAACAACGTTGATACAATTTATATCTTCTGTATATTGTATGTACAAGATTTTTGTTATTATTAAAACATCGAAAATAACAAGAAGTTGCCGTTTCCCATTCTCTTTGGTCGAGAATAACACTAATATTTAGGGTATGGATTGTATGTTTGGTGTTGGTAATTGTAATTGTAATTGTCGCTATTTGTGACAACTTCAGACACTCGCTAGTGCTTAAGGTGCTTAAGGAAGTAATTAAAAAAAATATTTATACTGATAACTAACGATGAAAATAAAATAACGATAAGAATTAAGAATGATATCGTTTAACGTCTAAAATTATTATAATATCGTTTAACAAAAGAATGAAATTTCGGTATGAAATTGTCACCCAATATTAGCTAAGAATGAAAAACCACGATCTGGCCGAATGGTCATTTCTGGTATAAGAATTGACCCCCCAAAGATAGATGACGAATGTGCAATTTACTAAAGTGCAGAATGGACTTGCCAAAGGTTAATACTCGTGTGTAAACACAATGAGCCTATCGAACGAAAAGGTCCCAGTGGTCAACCGAATATGTTCGTATTGTTATTTTTGAGCTATCCCTGAATTCGGATGGTCTCATGGTTGCCGCATTCGGTGCCCAATGTCGTCTTTGGGTATACAAGCCGATAGCGATTGATGAATGACATGACCCTCATTGTGGCACATGTCAAAAATGGACAAAGTCAGTTCCCAATCACAATTGCTGCTGCCACAGTCGGCACTCTTTTGTCCGAGCACTCAAGAGATAATAGTGTTAGGTCGTTTTGTTGTGATAATCGCTTGTGCTAAATAATATGGTATCTGAACAAGATGCTTCTGGAAATCATGAGCGCAAATCTGCCAGACTATGTACGTTCATCCAGTAGGTAGCTTAGATGCTTATTAATTGTCTTAGTTCGTTGGTTTGTATGGCAATATTTATTTGCTTTTCTAAAAAATTGAGCGTTATTACATTAAACGAGAACGAAATGTCCGGTACAGCGTCGTAGAATAAGACGAACAGAGTCTGGCGAACTATCTGGTAGAAAAACAGTATTGCTACAATTTTTTATAAAATTAATTATATTTACATGGTTATTACATTAGCAGTCCTTAATTGAGTGTTCCAATTTCCTATCGAACGATACGTCACACTGGGTGTTGATTCAAGACAGGCTGAAAAATTGAGTTCTATTTGCTATACTTTTGACTGAATCACGTGTTCAAATTTCATTCCCAAAAAATCCGATTGAAGGATTTTAGAAGGAGATGGCTGATATCATTAAGCAGTAAGAATATGTGAAAATGACACGCACACTGTGTAAACACCTTGCGGTATCCATCCCAATAAGTAATGTCTAGACGTTAGTCTCATTATGATCTTCGCAAGCGAAGTCTCCATGTGGTTTCCAATTGTAGTGTGAATAACCAATTGTTGTGTTTAAAACAATGCTCTCTGTTCCGGGCAATTCTGTCTCAATTGCGTTTGAGTGCAGTTATTGTGTTACAATGTTGCGAGAAATTAGTTGGTGAACCTGCTCGTGCTGCTGGTGGCTCAGTGGGTTGGTCACATTCTACTGAGCGGGTGGTCCTGGCTTCGATTCCCTGCGCAGGCTTTCGTTTATTCGATCCTGTGGTACTGGCGTCACCCCTGAGCTTCCATTAGGAAGTCCAGAGCTTAGGAGTGAATCCTGCAGCCTGGCTATTCCGGCTGCCAATCCCCTTCCCTTCCCTTCCCTTCCCTGCCCCTCACATATCTCCATAGACACGAGGGTGCAGTAATCCTGTTGTGCACTATGCACTATGGTGATTAAAAAAAAAACAACCTAATCATATATTCTTTATGTTATGCATGCTAGGAAATTGATCCCCATTTGCATTCGTTACGAACATATACAGTGTACAAGTACAGTATATAGTTTCTTCAATGAATAATTTCAGAGAAATTTATTAACATTGTTCAAAAAAATGTTCGTTCACAATAATGGCTTAGAAGGGGTATTAGTAAGCAGTAGATCTTTCGAGAAAGTTGCATGATGGCAGTTCCTTTCGGAACTCCTGCTGTTGCTGAATGTTATTGATCAAAAGCCATTATTTTTGGAAAGTCTGCTTAGCGGAAAATCGAAAAGTTTTCAGAAAAGTGCCATGTCATTCATTGAGTATTATACTCTTTCAGCTCAAGGAACAATGCTGGTTGAAGAGATAAGCAATGCTATCTAGCAGAAAATAAGGAAAAAATAACCTAAATTCGTTGTATGGTTCTGTTTTATCCCGTGAGTAGGATACCCAAATAAAAAACCATTATTTTCAAATTTGTAGTCAGGAGTTCTGTATACAAGATTCAGTTTTTGTTCAGTTGTTTGTTCATGGAAAAAATGAACGAAAAAAAAAACACTTTTCGAGATCGTGAAAAAGGGAGAGAATATCTGAGAGCAATTTCTTCAGATTTCAAATTCGATGATCGCCTACCACGAAATCGACGAACTGGTCCCGAGTTTAGCTATATATTTATTTAAACAATTGGATCAATGCTTTCAAACAATTCGTGCTTATTTTTGCATTTTTATCTGGAAAGATAGATAGATATCTGTGCGTGTCGCACGGGATTGCCGACGAGCAGAGCAGTTGCTTGGCAAATTGTAATACAGCGGTGCACTACGTGATTGCCCGCTTTCAGGAAAGGACGGGGCAGCCTCTGCTTCAATCGAGTTGAATCTCTACAACAAAAAATGTCTGCCTATTCCCAAAGTGCGAAAAGTTCTGAAGGATTTCTGAGACTGATCTCACCCCGGGTGAACTCTATTTATACACTGCTACGCTAGAGATGCTGATATGGGGGCCTTCAGGCGCATCAATATTACAATTCTTTACGATGCTTGCAGGATAAGCCCAACCCCTTAAATCCGTAAAACACCTCATCTCGCGGTGGCTGAGTGCCTGATAACTGCTTTGGCTGTACCGGAAAGTACATGCATAATTGATGGCAAGGGTTTGCCTTTATAATCTCCAGTGTACATATGTGCGTGCTGTGATAGAAGCTGACGTTGAAGCTAGCTTTAACTATATTTTATCCCCCGCTCCAACTGTTAAACTTGCAGATCGATGAAGTTCGTAATGGTCTGCTAAATGATGAAATAAATGTTGGCTTCGTATAAGGGTCGCTGTGATTGGTGGACGATCTTTATATCCAGGTTTAGTTTATGTCAGCAGTTCTAAGATCAGCTTAATGAAACGTAATCTGTCGCGTTAACGATCAACCAATGAACTAGTCTTAATTACAACCACTTGGCTTGGCTCGCCCCTATCACCTAACAGTAGCCAAAATGACTAACAGTAAGAGTCGAAAAGTGTCCAAAGTGTCGAATGAATATTTTTTTATGCAAATGGGAGAGGGATTGACCAGTTAATCTGAAGAAGAAAAAAAAACCATATCAGCATAGCTGCTGCATTATTTCAATGTGGAAAATATTGCACGCTTTGTATGCGTATAAATAATTCTGTACTTTAGGAATTGTTGTGAACTATAGGCTGTATAGCGAATGTTGTATTCTAAGAAATAGCTTACAGAGATATCACATGTTTGCATGTTCCTAGAAGCGTGTTTGGGAGGGATACGCTTGCCAATAAATTTGCTATACAATATACAGTAAACAAATGACCAAGGTTACTCTATTATTTGAATAAGTGTTTCTACATGTAAAGGATTATTTGGGAATTGAATTTCCTCGAAAGTACTAATGCTACTTGCTTGCACGTTCCTAAAAGCATGTAAGCGTTGTAACCAATACTTTGTCAAGAACAGAAAAATAAACAAGACTTGATAATATTTCGAGGACAGAGTGTTACAACAATCGACCATATAGTGTTCTCTTTTAAGAAAATATTCTTGTTCAAGGCCACGAATAAAATGTTTGTCAATTAAGGGGTAAATTATTTATGTGCTGATGAGCTAGAAAAATAGTTAATCGGATCATGGGTTTTAATCACCTAGTTCCAGAACGTTAACATATAGATACAATTGTTATTTAAAAAAAGAAGTTATTTTTAATGAATACTCCGTTGCCATTGGATAGCGACGTACTTAGTTACCCACCAAACATTCCAAACTTAGCTAACGACGAACAATGGAAAATAAAGTCTAATGCTCTTTATTCAGATCAATAACCATCAAACAATATATAAAAATGTGCCTCGGTAGTTGCAATTGATGTTCAATTGATGTTCAAATTTGGGAAGGGAATAGCAACCCTCTCCTCCTGAGATCCCCACCCACCCATACACATATTTTTGAAAGATGTACCTTTCTCTTTACGCGAAATAATTTGACTGCAGGACGCTCGCTGACGTTTGGGCGGCATGAACCCTAACTGATTCGCCGAACATATACTAAATTTCAAAGTTTGCAATGAAATTTCGAAAAAAAAAAGGTAAGCGTATAATTTCTCTATCAGATTCTTCCATTTTTTGGTACACGTTTGCGTTCCTAAATCTAAATTCCATCCAACCGCCCAATCGATATTGAAACCGGATGCGGTGTAGTGGTCCCGGGTTTGATTCCCTCTGCATAAACACCACGAGGAGTACATAATCATCTGCACAGATATCGACTACAGTAAGGGGATATTTTCGTAACGGTGGAAAAATTAGGGTCTAAAGAGGATGCAATAAATGTTGGAAAGGCGAATGCACCCTGCGCCGACGATATTGTTTTTTGATGTTCACGTGTGCTTAGATGCAGAATTAATATCGACATAATAGGATCCTAAAATTAATGATCAACAACGGTAAGTGGCTGTAGTAAGTCGCGAGGCACACAGTATCGGGGAGGAAGCGTTTTAAGCTCGCGGTTTTTAATAGGCAGAGAGGGGGGGGGTATCAATAAACTTGTTCGGAGAATAAACGTATTGAGCATCAAACCGCACAATATAGGAGTTGGTGGACGAAAACACGTTGTAGTTGTGTGTTGGCGGAAGTTTACAAATGCGGTGTAAACAGTCATCGCATTTAAAATTTATGACCATTTTTTGACGAAGTGAATAACACTGTTATAACTGGTAGTTTCAACTCTGTTTACGACGGCTAGGGATAAAATATTAATGGACCGATAAAGCGTGTGGCAGTCATGACCTCACCCTAGACCAATATTGACTGATGCTGATAGACGGTATTGATGAATAATCATAAACGAAACGTAAAGTACTCTTCCTCTTCGTATGAGTCGTATGAAACGACATTCGGCTAGTGAGGATTACCTCATTGCTTTGACGATTGGATACTCTACCGGAAGTATTTGATATCTCGAAGATCTGGAGTCTAACGCTAGAGCATCGCAGTTATAGAATACCTGTAACTGGTACCTGTACGTGTGTTGATTAAAGCCATAATGGTGTCTATCTAAGAAAAAAATGATTTGTTAAAATTAGTCAATCTGCTGCTTTTAAGTGAATGTGCTGATTTCACTTTGAAGTTAACCTCTTACAAACGTTTTGACCCTACAGTACACTTCATTTTCTTTCCATTATTTGGCATGCCCAGATTTCATTTAGGCAGTTATCTCAAAAGAACAAAAAATGGAGTTACGCCACTTTGGCTTTAACAGCGTTATATTGTGCTTCTAACGTTTCCCAATTAATTTGCATTCTCAATTGCGTCCTGTGAGTCAATTTATCTACTCTATTGCGGATTCCAAGCTGTTCTCAAATGAACGTCTCTCACAGCGTTACGGATAGTGAAATAACTAAGCTAATTTTCGCCGTACTGATTGAATTCCTTGTCGTGAACGTGTAAATGAACCTGACGCGCATGTCTAGTACGCGACAGTAATTAGTGTCCTCTGATAGCAGTTCATGGGAGATCACCGACTGTCGATGTTTTTCAATAAAACTATCGCCCATTAAGCACTCCGTTTGAATCGATTAGAGTTGGGAAAGATGGAGTTTTTGGTGGGAGTAGTCTTTAAGCATAACAATTGATGATGGAGGTTATATCCATGACCAAGAACGGACTCGCCTCAACATGTGGCGAGGCGCACATTTAATAAAGTACTAAACAAGTGTTCGCTTACATATTTTAATTTTAATAATATTTAATGTACGTATAAATTTAAGGTACGTATAAAAAAAGTTAAAAAATACTGTACGGATAAAAATATTTACTTTGCATGTAGCATTATTGTACACGATTGTTGACACACGATTGTCGCGTAGTATTCGTTTAACTCGATCTCTCATTTCTTGAAATTTTTACAGTAAACTCCTGAAGAAATTTCGAGAGATGATGCGCCGAATTGATTATCGAATTGTCCGCGTTATTGGTCAGGTGTCCGCTTTAAAACCTTATATTTTATTTCGCTTATTTAGCGTCGCCGATATACGCGAAATAAACGGTAGCGGAACGGTGGGTACGTACGTCAAATATAAGTCGAGGTTGCAACTAGAAAATAACCCCTGATCAGCATGCCAGATGCTGACATTTGCTCTGAAAGAGATTCCCACCCTTAATTGCAAACAAACCAGTGGCACCGTGCATCCGAAGCGTACTATCGTACGAGTAAGCCTATGTACATTGTCAACAATGATGTACTCTTAAGCGCAAAGCAAGCAAAGCGCTTACGAAAGTAAAAAAAAAAAGAAGACACGATCCTTTGCAACTTGTGAATTAATGAACGGTTGTTTGTTTAACGGTGAGCTGTCAAGCGTAAGACATCGCAAACGTATTTTTTCTTTCACTTTTGATTTTGAAAACGATCTCTTTTTTCTTAATGTGTAAATAGCCTGTATAATGTATAAGATACTTCCAATGAATTCGAACGTCACGTGAGGATAAAGTTTGTGTGGTGAAAGCGGCATCGCTTGGGATTTCTGGGAGACCCTAGCGGTGGTGAATTGCATTAACGCGGCTCTAGCGCTGCATTATTAGTCACTTTCTTATGTTTATCTTTTGTTTCTTCGTTGGAAAAGGGACGCTGATATCGTTTAACTGCGAGTATCGTCACCTCGTAGAAACTTTTAGCTATTTTTATGCAATTTTTAATAAGGGAAAAATCATGGGCTTAATGAGGTACTGCGTAAAAGGTAGACAGCGTAACCGCAGAAATTTAATAACGAATATACAAGTACCCACACATGTAGAACCAGACCGGGGTCACCTGCATTAAAACCACAAGACGTCTCTTGCGACCGCAATCCAAGATTTTAATGAAATTCAGGCCTTGGGTTGTGGTCAAAATAGGAGCTCCACCCCTGTTCTTCTTTAATTCCCTTACCATACTGTTAAATAACATATAGCAATTGTATGAAACCTTTCATATAAAGCTGTACAATATACATTACCACTGTATGTGACAATTCCAAAATGTCTTATTTGGTAATGTCGTGTAAATCGTGCATCTGGCTTCAGAAATTTACTACTATCTGTTAAATTATAAAGTTTGCAAAAAAAAAAATAATCACTGCGATTTCTAGAATCCAGGTTGTAGAACATCTAGAAGACTTAGTTTTTATTTATACTGAAGTTCACTTGATGTATTCGAAGCTCAGGTGAATACTTAATCCTAAAAGCGCATGTTTAAAAGTCCAATCCCTTTTCCCTCGTGGTCGTGGTGGTACAGGGCTCGAGCTCATGTATCTACTAGTAAATTGCTTCCAAGAAAAGCTCTGACCACAACTACGTACGGACATGTATGTCCACGCTAGTCATATCCTTTACGGTATTTGGCCGCAGGGGGGGGGGTGATGATGGGAGAAGGGGAAGAGGGAAAAAGCTGGCCTCGTCAAAAACTGATCCACCAAAGTGCTGGCTCAGAATGTCATCATCATGTCGGGATTTGTCTCTGGTTAATTTCACCGGAGAGCTGACAAAAGCTTATTCTCCCTCGACGTCGCTGGTGCATCAGTTCTTTATTTGATAGCCTATTTCCTGTGAAGTCCACGGTGGAAGTGGAGGAGGACTCGCCGGCAGTCTCAACAACAAGGCCGACGGTCGATGTCGTTGTCATGGACTGTTGGGATCTTTCTGGGAAAGAAGTTCGGCGCCGCGGCATATACTGCAAGAACTTCGCAGAAGAAATTTTAATGAAAATTTAGTGCCCTACGATGTTGAGATACATTATCATTGCCATTGTAAATGAATAATGAATAATAAATTAATAAAATAAGGAATTAAAGTTCCACTGATTGTTACTGAATAAATTGAAATTTCACTGATGGTAATCGAATAAATTAAAGTTCCACTGATGGGTAATATGATATTGAGGTTTCACTGATGGTTAATAAATATTTGAATGGTTAAAACACAAATTATAAAGTTTTTTATAATTTTTTTTTATTTTTTTTAAATTCACCGTAGCGCCTAGTGCACTACAGGAATACTGCACCCTCGTGTCTCTTTGTAGATATGTGAGG
>JAUJYS010003890.1:0-12570 GCA_033995665.1 Melogona broelemanni | reverse complement strand
GCGCCGGGAATCGAACCCGGGACCACCCGCTCAGTAGAATGTGACCATACCCACTGAGCCACTGGGGGCCGACAATCCAAAAATCATTGCTCTCTGCTCTCGCTGAAAAAGTTGAGCATATTCAACTTTTTTCTAGAGCGCCTCTCGAAGTTACCCGAGCTATCCATATTGCTTGACAGAAATTTCATCGCGGTTCAAACGTGACATCTTGTAGAGAAATTTATGTCCCGTCAGTCCGTGCCATTAAGAAAAGAACAGTTGTAAAGATTTTAAGGAAATTGGTTCAAAGCGTTCAAAACAATTTGCCTGCTGTACATTTTCACACTAAAAAATTAACTGAATTGACAAAGTGACAGAAGGTTGGCAAGATAAAAATTTGATATTTTCAACAGCAAATCAATACGACGACAAATGTTTGATTTAAAAATAAAAATAAAAATACCAGCCAAATAAATAGTTTCACTATTTTAATGCTATTCACAACACAAAAATTAAAACATCTTTATAATTAACATTTATTCCCAGATACTCTCGAATCGGCATCACCGAATTAATTTCTTCGTGCAATTTTGTTGCTTGCGAGTGTGTGTGTGTGGAAATAAAGACTACGATTTCTCAATTTACATCGCGCCCCCGAATTACACGTGACGGCCGCAGGAGCCCACTTGCATGACTTGTCAGCTGAGAGCTGTGTACTGCGGCTAACGGCTGGTGTCTTACTTATTCGGACTTGGCTTTCTGCGGGAACGAGTACAGGTAGATGACGTGCAACACCTTGGCCACACCCACCACGCACAGGCCCAGAGTGAGATAGTAGAGCACCACGTCCTTAGGGCCGCCCTTCAGGTGAACGGGAATGCCGTCATCTTTCTGGAAAAGGAACGGATGAAGGAAAACAATCGTTAGGTATTATTACATTTTTTAAATCACTGTATGTTAATCAATGAGACTGATAAGACATTTCTGGCAAAAGTGATAGAAGACAGAAAAATTCTTAGAATAATAAAAATCAAAAGAATGAGATGGATAGGACATGACTTGCGCCATAGGGGACCAAGAAATGACTTTGTGTTCCAGTTATGCCAAGACACAAGCTCCAAATACTACTATGAAAGGCAGAAAATATGAGAGAATGGAGAGACATAGCCCATTGCTGTTAAGCCAGTCCCAGGACTGAATAACCATTGATTGATTGATATTTGTAAAACCGGGAGAAACGTCCAAAAACGGGACGCTACTTTTACTTTTGTTGATAAGTAGCGAGGATAGAGCTGCTTTTATTTCAGTTACTTTTAAAAAGTAATTTACCTATGCAACGCTATAATTTTTATTTTATATAAACTCTGTAGTTCGTAATTTTTATTTTCTGGATATATTTGGGGCAAAGGAAAAGAAGCCAACAAGATCAGTTTCTTTAGCCACATCTGCGGGGAAAACGACAGAAACAAAGTCAACAAGCTCAGTTTCTTCAGTTACGCCTTCACCAGTGACCGAGGTTGGTCCATGCAATCCGAATCCGTGCCAGGGAAATTACATGTGTACAGTTTTGAAAGACAACAACAGAAAATTCAGCTGTGCCTGTCCATCAATATATTTGTTCTTGCTTGCAATCTAAGTTTCCGGAATTCTAATTGTCATAAACTTAGATTTTGGATACAAGCTTTTTATTTAAGCATCGACATGATCAACTTCTAACAATCGAACGATGAACTTTAATAGTTATAGTTTACTACAACCGATATTTTGTTATTATCAAATGAACTACAATCATTCGATCCACCTAGCTCAGTGGGTATGGCAACATACTGCTGAGCGAGTGGTCCCGGGTTCGATTTTCAGCGCAGGCTCTTGGTGTACTGGTGGTAGTCAGGCTTATTTAAAATCTTGTATATTATTATTATTATTTCTCTGTTTGTCTGTCTGTTTCAACCGCTTTGCGGCTCTTTTAATTTTGGTGGTCAATCTCGAGGTAAATTTTGTGATTTTGAACTTTTCATGTCATTGGAAGAATTCTGGAATTCTCCAGAAATTCTTTTGTGTCGATTTTAGAAGACAAAGAGGTGAAAGACAGAGAGATGATAGCGCGAGCAAGTGACGTCATAGTGGTATTAATAACGTCATACATGTGTACGCTGTGGCCGAGAGGTAGCGTGCTCGCTCACCAACCAGCGGATCTGGGTTCGATTCCCAGCGCAGCCGATCGTCTGATTAGCTAGTGGTACTGCGCGGGGGAAAGGCAGTGGTAAACCATCTTTTAATTCTGCCAAAAAAATTCAGGGGGCTTCTGCTCCCTCAAGTCACCAGGTGTCGGGGGATCGATGGTCGGGATCCGGAGACAACACGAAGGACTTAACAGCATCGTCTGTACGTCATAATAGCGAGAGACATCCTTGTGGCTCATTTGCCCTAATCGCTAGCGTTCTTGCATTATTTATAGCTAGTGGTCGCGAGTTCAAAACCCGGTATTCTTTTTTTTTTGCTTTTTTGTCAGCATTTTTAAAATGAATTTTTTTTTTTCCTAAAAACGATGTTTTTTGCCTTTACTTGTTTTTAATTACTTGTTCTTGCGTAGGGCCCTTTAACGGTGGCAAGGCTAAACAAAACGACCTCGGCCTTTTCGGTTTCCCCAACTACGCCGGGACCATGCTGACCGAAGAAATCTGCACCACCAACGGATTCCAGTTGCACATGCCCAAGACCGCCGCCATATTTGAATTCACTAGCGACTTCCTACACCAGATGCATTTAGTGGAAGTAAAGTCTTACTGGATAGGACTATCAAGACCCAGCGTCAACTCCACCACATGGTTGTGGGACGACGGCACAAGTATGGATGGCTTCAAAGCGTTTCAAGAGAACAGCACAAATGACACC
This sequence comes from Melogona broelemanni, assembly GCA_033995665.1. Lineage (NCBI taxonomy): Eukaryota > Metazoa > Arthropoda > Diplopoda > Chordeumatida > Chordeumatidae > Melogona > Melogona broelemanni. The sequence continues at coordinate 9,696 of JAUJYS010003890.1, read as the reverse complement.
AACCAGTGTGCTGTCATAACCCACGATTACGTTAAGAATTCGACGTATTTGACGAGGGTGAGCTGCACTTTAATGCTTTTCTCATCCATCTGCGAGAAGAAATATGACCTTTAAGAGAAACAAAATATGACCTTATTTTGAATAGAAACGCGTTTCTCGTTCCTCAGTCATTTATTTTATTTCAGAAAATGTGGCTTCAAAATGTAACAAAAAAAAACCAACTGAAGAAAAATTGAACTCGGTAGAAGAACCGCTATCTCGTCTGCGCCTAATTAAAGCGTTCTGTTTTTTTTTTTTTTTTCACGTGACATTTTCAAATCGAATTCGAAAAAAAATACTGGAAGCAAAGAAATGACTGAAGCATGTTGGCCAAAATCCATTAAACCATATTTATTCAAAATAAATAAATGGTGGAGAAAACTTTTTGAACGCCCTATAATAAGCCCAACATTTAAATTATGTGTACATGTATGTAGGTTATTTGCAATAACAAGATGAAGAATTTAATTATTACAAACAGTGTGACTTCTTTTGCGGGTTACGCGTATTTCATCCGTCCGAACAGCCGTTTTCGCGTAGCAAGCATCTTCCTCGGGACCCACAGAAAAAGTGAAAAGATTCGCCCATCACATCGTAAGCATACGCGTATTTCATCCGTCCGAACAGCCGTTTTCGCGTAGCGAGCATCTTCCTCGGGACATAAAAATCGATACATATCGATACTCGAGTAACAAATATATTAGTAAATATATTAGTAATGTGATATGGAATGGACAATCGCCCATCACACCCAATATCACAGGTAACACAAAAAAAATACTAGACGAATATCATTACTTAATCAAATACACCAGAAATAGGTTTATTTTTGAGGGGGGATGTGGTGGTGGGTAAGTAAGGCCTTGCACGAAGATTAAAGACATCTGAAAGTTATTTCATCCATGGAATAAAAAATACCATGAACGATCATGTCTCTAATCTTAGTTTGTTTATCTCATAAATAAACAAATTGTGATAGCCTACAAAGCAAACGCAGTCGACAAAATTCTGTATGAGTCAAATACAAATTTTATTTTCAGAAAAACAACAGTAGTCAGTTATTTATATTTAATGTTAATATTTTACATGATGATGCACAAATGAACACGGGCTTGTTGCAAATAATGTACTGAATATATTTTATAGCGTATGGACATGCACGGTTGTTTATAATTGAATCTTCAACTTTGATTATGCTTCATGTAAACAGGGGGTGAAGATAATATTACCAACTGTGAAATTATTCTTTGTCACGCAAGACTAAAAAATCCACATTCATTAACTAAGCCTCCAGAGAGCAAGGCATGAATTTCCCCGACTTGACTAGCTGTGGATATTGTTGTTTGAAAACGGCCGCAGCTTTCTTGGTCTTGCTGTAACATTCCACTGTACCATCTAGTAGAAAAAAAAAATCAAAAATTGTTACGAATGGAGAAAATTAACATCACTTGAATTATCTGGGATAATTGTTTTGCTGGGAGAAATGACTGAGGCGAAACTAATTCAACACACGTAATTTTAAAAGGAATTTAATCTGTTTACTTAGATTTGCTCACGGTTTTTTATAGATAGAAGGTTAGCCTATGCGAGGACCGTTGTAAAATGAGCTTGTGCGCCACCTGGGGAGTATCTGGTGAATAGTGTTCCAGGTGACGCGTTTTGCGTCATCTGAAAACATGAGTCGCCAGTATTTTTGTTGATTCTTGACAACGAACGAGCCGGAGATTTTCACGTGTGAAATGATATTGGATTGCGCCAGCCAATCATGCGACCCCTCCACGTGACGTCACAGAAGCTTATTTTTCATTGCCGCCGAAAAGTTAATAATGCACCTAGGCTTTTATTCGGATCATTCATCTCGAGTTAACTTTTAGAACGCACTTCTATTACGATAATTTGTACCGTGTGAACAAATCCCTCCCAGCCAATCACGCGACCACTCTAGATGACGCGCACCAATGAATGCTCTACCCTTGCATAAGCGAACCTGGAGACTTTTTTACTAACCTTGGGATCAGTCATCCCGAGTTAGATTAAATAGCTGCCATCTATTTCGATACTTTGCTACGTGTATGCACATATACTTTTTAGCCAATGAACACTCTACCCCTGCATGGGCAAACCTCTAATATTTGAAAAGCTTGGATTTGCACTTACTTTCTTGACCGATGTCGTTATCGCACTTGTTGTTGCATTTGGCCAAACAGAAGAATTGATTTTCCTTGTCATAGATGGGGATGGTCACCATGCCCACAATATCTGAAACGTTAACCACAATTTTTGCTTTATTTCACCACACTCACAAAGCTAGTTTTATTTTCGATACAGTACAAAAAAGAGGCTGTAACATTACGGCCATAACGAATGTACGTCGGGCAAACCCGAAAGTCGAAAATCGACACCCATGAAACGAAGGAAAACTCCACGTGAAAGTGCATAAATAGAGATGCATGGTTAGAAAATAATCCCTTGCCTCTATCGTTATCTTAATAAAAGATTATTTAAAAGGAGATTGAGTCACAGTGCGTCTAGACATTGTACATGGTACAAACTTATGTATGCGTAGAAACATAGATGACAAGACGCACAAATAAAATCAATCGCCGAACTGAGACGATGAACAAAAACGATGAACGAGATTGTGTGTAAGCACAAAATATTAAATTCGCGTTTGTAGTTGTTAAAAACGAGATAGTTACATGTCATAGGTTCTAAAAACCAGACCTATGAAGCATGGTTAATTGTCACCACGGAATGGTACAGCTAGAGAAAAGACCATGCGTCTTGTGTCATCTATGTTTCTTCGCATACAAAAGTTTGGATTTTATCGAAGATGAACATTTTAATTCTGCTTGGATACGTCAAAATATCCATGCAAATCGTGATCTCAGAATTAATTCAAACAAAATAATTTCAAGATTAAGGAACTACACAAATTAGAGATGAATTATGAAGAAATAAAATGTTTGTTTAAGCACATAAAATTGTTGCATTGCAACAAAACTGCCTTCAATGAAAGAAAAAAAAATCATCGTGGTTTCAGTAACGTACACATTAAAGAATTGTCCACGTTACACAAAAACTAGACTTACCTTTCTCCGGAATGGTGACAGTCCATGTTGCGTTGCATGTTTTTTTGACGTCAGAAATTGAAGAATAGATGTAACGAATCTGTTTGTTTGAATCTCTAAACGACAGTATAAACAAAAAACCGACAAATCTTTTAATCAATATTTTATTATTTCGAAAAATGTTACTTTGTTCCATAAAATAAATTTGTGAACTCCAAAAAATATCGTGTTAAATAAAACTCACGTGTTACTAGTACTGATTTTGGTGGCTGTGAATTTTCCAATGACGTCACTCGGTCCTGATCCGCTATTGGTTCTCGTGAAGTTGATCTGAATGCACGTGCTCAGTTGCCCGGATCCACGGAAGGAAGTGTCGTCATAGTTCAAGAAGAACAGGTTCCAGTTATTGTTGGGTTCAATCACCTGAAGAATGACATTCCAAATTTCATCAATCGGTTAAAAATTGAGTTCTTAACCGTCTCTTGATCAGTGCAAACATTTTAAAATATTATTCTAAAATTATATATAATTGTTGTTAAATTAAATAGTGCTTCATTTCGGAGAAATCCTTGCATTGGCCGATATTTGACAAAAATTGAAGTTAAAGGTTAAATACCACTACAAATATCACATAATTTTTTTTTTTTATTCCGGACACTTGTACCCCTCATGTCGCTATGGCAATATATGAGTGGCACATTCCAGTACCACAGGAACGAATAAACGAAAGCCTGCTAGGGGAATCGAACCCGGGACCACCCGCTCAGTAGACTGGGACCATATCCACTGAGCCACTGGGGGCCATAATGTCTGCTGATAAATTTATTGGGGTATCAAGGATACAGTCATCCGTGTGGTAATTATAATGATTATTATTTAATATTAAATATTTATTTTTTAGATATTTTTTTAATTGTTTTTGGGTTTGGTGAACAAGACGACGGTTGTGGTTGATCCGAAGATGTCGCGTCATCATCGACCAGTTTATCAGGGAATAAAAGAAGCGGTATTTGACCTTTGCTTTCAATTTGCCGCAGCATACCGAGTTCAGTTTTTGTTAAATTTAATGTATTTAATATTTTTCAAGCATCGATCTGTGTATTGCGATTTATTAAATTATAATTAATGTAACCCAGAGCTTAGGGGTGGATCCTGCAGTCTGGTTATTCCAGCTGCATCCCTCTTCCCTTCCCTTCCCCTCACATATCTCCATAGAACACGAGGGTGCAGTATTCCTGTAGTGTACTAGGCGCTACGGTGAATTTAAAAAAAAAAAAAAAAAAAAAAACCCGACGTTCTGCACCAGTACAACTAACAAGTGTAGTTATACAAAACAATACTATTATAATTAAATAACGACAGCCTCACCGGGAATCGAACCCGGGACCGCTGCACCACAGCCGGTTGAAAAACTGGACTACAAAATAAATAACAAGAATTTTAAAAATTATTTTCGCTAAATAGTGCATCATATGATTGCACGTTAAAACTTGTGAATAACCGAGAAGTACATTTGAAGTTGATTATTATTTTTTAAATATTTCTAATTAAAAATAAATCAGATATATATTTCTAATTAAAAATAAATCAGATATATATTATCAATGGAAATTAAATAGCTCTTACATCTTGCCAGTTGAGGTCCAATGCTGTCAGATTCTTGCATATTTTGACGCGATCTGTACCAAAAATGTCCCAAAAGAAGGCATCACTGACGCTAACAGAAGCCACCAACGTTGTCGTGATCAACAGGAAAAAATTCATTATTGCTGAATTTCAAACTGAATGTTTTTGTCCTGATCTTTTGCTGTGGATTAGATGAGTGGTGGAAGTGGTGCTATGATTTTGGTTGGGAAAATAACCTGGTTTATATACCCGATAACATGTTGACGGTTGAAACCAGATTTATTTGGGTTTTTCCTCGGATGACAACGGATTAGAAATTTCCCGGCATTCTGTGTGTTGGATTTGAAAACAATTTCGAAAACGCAATGTTGGCAAAATGGAGTGAGGGGAGAAAAATAACTGTTTGGAAAAATAATAAAACCAGCCGGAACCTTTGTGATTCACACGACATCCAAATTTATCAATTGTCACTATTAGTATTGTGCTATTTTGCGCAGTATTACAATTACAATATATACCCGCAAGCAGCCCCTTTTAGGGGGCCAATGTCGGGGATCAAAGACCAATTAAGGACAAAGATGGTTTTATCCTTATTTCAACAGGCTCTGTATTCTGTATTGGGTAGGAACGGAACGGAAAAGTTCCTTTCCTAAGAACTAGTTCCTTTTTTGAGGAACTCAGGAACATCTAGGTCACTTTTAAGCTTTAAGGAACTGAAACGGGAACTGGTTCATTTTTTTTGAGGAACTGGAACGGGAGCTGGCTTTTTTTTAGTAATTCTAACAAGAACTGGGTCCTTTTCTTGACCGAAACTGATGTGCAGTTATTTTATCTCCTTGTGATGAATTTGGCTGCACGACGTTGTGTTCGAAATAAATCACGCTTTGTTGACGTTCGTTGGAAATATTTTTTATTAAATGTTTTATATTTAAATAATATAAAATTAAACATTTACAATTTGTTGGCGAACAATTCTGTTTTTTTTTAGCAACAGTTTTTCAGAAACTATTTTCGGTGAACTGGTTCATTTTTTTTTTTGAGGAACTGGAAGGTTAGGTCATTTTCCGGGGTTCTTTTTTTTCAAAATGTGTCAAAAGCGGAACTAACGAAGTCCGCAAATCGGCACATGGCCTTTAGATCTGGTTCAGCAAATTTCCATGTGATCCCATATGTCTAATTTTGTTTGGTAATCTTTATTTATCTTTGCACACAACGATATAATGTCATGCAATTGAAACAATATTTTTAATCTATGGAACGGAAAAAGAACGGAAAAGTTCCAGGTTCCTTTTGAAAAGGAACTAGGAACGCCCTGGTTCCTTTCAATTGATGTAGGAACTGAAACGGGAACTGGCTACTTTTTCATCGGAGGAACGGGAACTGGTTCCTTTTTTCGAAAAAATTTCAGTGACATCTAGGAGGAGCGAAAAAATGTGGAAATAAGTTGATCAATACCCATGCCAAGTTGCATGAGAATCGGCCAACTTTTCGCGAAGATCTGTTATAACTTTTTAGATACTTTTTAGTAACTTTTTAGTAACTTTTTAGTACTTTTTGGTACCAATTTATTTTGTTGATATTGTATGTGTCAACTATAAACTAAATTTACTACGACGTTCTGCGACAGTGTGGCTACACGAAATAATTCTGTGCCAAATACAGCTCAGCATTTGAATAGTGCTACGTGATGAATGATGTATCTATCCACGTTTCTACGAACCCATGTGACAAAATTACTTAACGAGAATTTCCCAAAACATATTTTTTTTTCATTCTCCGAATAACACCTGTTCAAATAAAAGCGCGTGCATACAGCAGTATACGTAGTCACAAGAAAAACAGATTTGACAATCATAACATTATTTTGATTTGTTATTATTGTTATTATTTGAATTTTTAAAAAGTGAATGCTGATCTCAGTCGAAGTCTCGGGAAAGTAACGTGGTGTATACAAAATCGTACAACAGCCGTTTACGGCTCATATACTAACTCAATTGCGAGGGGGAATCAATAAGTAAGGTTATTCATTATTTTAAATACGAACTACGCACTATTTCATGAAAGTGGGATAAACGTTTTACGCAGCAGTCCTTCCTTGATTTGTCGACATTTTTTTTACAATGATTGGTGCACTTGTCCCAAAGCGACACAAGCATTTGCAACCCATAGTCGTCGCACATGGTCAATTTTACATTGAGCCCTATGCAAAAATCGAAATCGGCTGGTACGCGTTCATATTATGGGCAAGGGTATTCTTCAGTTAGCAGCAAATGTGGGAGGATGGTGTGTAAACATTGCACTTTCAACGCGGCGCTAACACTGTATTCATTGTCATGAGCATTGTCAATCTGTGAGGTCAATGCTGTGTGCCACACATGATGGCAAATTTGTTCCATTCTCAGCGAACAAACAAGTAGCATGTCAGGTGCAACAGGTGCAAATAATTCCTGACGGGGAAACACAACCTCCATTCGGAAACCTAACAAGCAAAACATTATTACACACACGTAGCCTTTTGCTAGGAATTTTGTAAATTTTGTTATTGTACGACCCGTCTAGTTTAGTCGTTATTTCAACGGACTGCCATGCGCCGGTCTTGGGTTCGAGTCTCGGCGCGGGTTTCCATTTATTCTATCCAGGGGCCCCACACCTATTGTCTTGGCAACTATAGGGGATGGGGAAGTTCATGAATAAACGTAATATCAGGAATTTTGTTTCATAAAAAAAATTCGACTGTATTTCTATATTGCCATATTGCTATGATTCTTGTCTCGCCCATGTTTCCCATTTAATACTTTTTTTAGTGAGGAAATTCCCAACACTGAATATCACTGCTAGAGACTCTCTACCCTTCGTGCCATTTTATTTATGTTATGTACACATTTAATGACAATTACATTTATTAACACAAAATTATGTTTTTATTGAACAATAATTTACAGTATATCATACATTAAAAAATACCTCAAGAAGTCCATGCATTCCAAATATCAAAATCGATTTGGTTAAAAAACAAGAATAAATATATATATATATATATATAAATTTTAAATCGAAAATTATTTAAAGAACGCGGGTAATATAACAATTAAATGAAACAAAATATACCCATTAACAAAAATCACCAAAAATTTAAAGACGACAAAGCCGAATTTGAAACCGAAATAGCCCTACCGAGGTAGAGTCCCCCCCTGGGAGTGGGTTTTCAGACTAGGAACACTTTTGGTAAGTCCCCTTTGTTAAAAAACCCACAAGCTACTGACCTGTTGTACATGTAGAAAATCATTTCACTATTCAAATTAGTCAATTTCGAAATCAGTGATAATGCAAACGCAACCAGCGGGGAAAATGAAGGGGAATTCCAACGCTCCAAACAAATCTGATTTTACCATTAGTGACCAACTCGTATAAATACAAGTTTAGATTCGAAACAAAATCATTCGACTCTTCGATCACCTACTACTATCTAGTAAATTCAGAGCTTCGTGAATCGCACGTTTTATTTCGAAATCGAAAAAATGAATTCCATTTTATTAGTCGCTACGAGCCTGTTGGTGTGCATGGCCTACACAGAAGCCAACTTCTTAAATTGGGACATTTTTGGGTTAAATCGATTAACTGTTTGCAACAATCTGACAGCCCTGGATCTCAACTGGGAAGAGGTAATGCGAGAACAGATCAATTTGTGTTAATGTAGTTTATTTAATTAAATGTTTAACTAATTAACAGATCAGTTGAATACAAGTGTTAATTGAAAGACATTTTCAAGTTCTAGTTCATACTTAATCGATTTTAACTTGATCCATTTTGTCGTAATCAATTTAAAATTAATCTATTTTAACTTACTGAAATTGTACTTAATTCAATTTAGCTTAATTGAATAAAACTTAATCGATCAAACTTAATCGATCAAAATTAATCGATCAAAATTAATCGATCAAAATTAATCGATCAAACTTAATCGATTAAACTTAATCGATCAAAATCAATCAATTGATTACTTAATCGATTTATAACTTAATCGATTTTGACGTCATCAATATAGGTGATTGAGCCAGAGAATAACTGGAACCTATTCTACATGAACTACCACGAGTCCTCCTTCACCGAATCCAAACCACTGAGCACGTGCATTCAGATCAACTACACGAGAACCAATAGCGGATCAGATGAGGATGACGTCATAGGAAAATTCACGGCTACCAAATTCACCATCAGTAACGAGTGAGTTTCAAACTTTAATCTGTTAACCAGTTTATATGAAATTGTGTTCAAGGCTACATTTGTTGAATGAGTGAATGAGTGATTAGTTAATATGTATTTCTCTATTCTTGCTTCAAACAGAGGATCCACCAAACAGATCCGTTACATCTATTCGTCAATTGCTGATGTCAAGAAAGCATGCAACGCAACATGGACTGTCACCATTCCGGAAAAAGGTAATTATTGCTATTTTCAAGAAAACCAAACTTACAAAAAATTTAAAAAAAAATATCCCAACGAAATTCACGAAACCCATAATTCTTTTCAATTATTTAATCATTCATAATGATTTAATTAAAGTAACTAATATTTTAATTTATTTAAATTACGGTATAATGGTTTTTACAATTTTACTAAGTCACCTTTAATCACATTTAATTAATTTAAATGACCATATATTTTTTAATTTAATAAATTGAGGATAATTTATTTTATTAAAATGAAATTACCTATAATTAAACTTATTTACAATAGGTTTCCTTGGAGATATTTTTTCATATTAAATTAAATTACAGTACTTTTTTTAATTATTCATCGTTACATTACTTCATTGTCTTATTTTTATTTATTTTTTAAATCACCGTAGTACCTAGTGCACAACAGGATTACTGCACCCTCACGTCTCTATGGAGATGTGCGAGGGGCAGGGAAGGGGAATGGCAGCTGGAATAGCCAGGCTGCAGGATCCACCCCTAAG
>JAUJYS010003889.1:0-12570 GCA_033995665.1 Melogona broelemanni | reverse complement strand
AATAATTTCGACGAGCGCGCACTTTTACGTCACTTTTTCAATTAAGCGCTCATACAGCATTTTCGGTCACACAGAAAAAAATTCGACGCCCCAATTGGCAAATTAAAGAAAAACTTTATTTTTTTGGTGGTTACCTCCAGGGGTCCAAGGCTCGTTCTTTTAAAATAAAAAGAGGGGGCCAGTTTGTCATGCACAGCCGAAGTGTTGGCATGAACAATACCAACACCCGCGGAGCACAGTTTGAAAGAAACGCGGTAATACAGGCTAAAGATGGCGACTTCCGTTAGGGGTGACGTAATCAAGATGGCGGAAACATTTTGGTTTTGATATTTAGCTTATAGGCATTGTTCATGCCAAAAGAACACGTTCCAGTTCTCGTTCCTCTCATGAAACAAGGAAACGGTTTTCGTTCGTGGTCTTACAAAAATTAAAATGAACCTGAAAGGTTTAGCTCATTTTTAAAAGGAAGCTGGAACTTTTAAGTAAAAAATATTTATAGAAAGATGCCGAGTGGTGAGATGTTCTAAAAAAATGGTGATTAAATTTCTGATGCCAAATGGACATTTGCGAGAACTGGTCTAAAGGACATATGCCGATTTGCAGGCACAGACGAAATTCTTTAGCAATGTCTATTTGATACTGTAAAATTATTCCACTGTTGCCACACTTTGGAAAATTGTATTCGTAGAAAATTAAAAGTTATGGCAAAAGGAACCATGAAAAAGAAATCTACGTTCCAGTTAATAAAAAAAATCAAGTTGACCTAACCTAACGTTCCTTCCTATGAAAAGAAACATTGCCGTTCTTAACTTCCTCAAAAAAGGAACCATTTCCTAGGAACGGAACTTTTTCGAACCGATTCTGCCCTACACTGGTCACCCCACGGTACGACGCCATCAAGAATGGCGCGAACCTGCCTTAATTTCTACATGCACTTATAATGTTTCTATGCCTTTCAGTTTGTTGGCAAAGGAGCAACGGTGGTAGAGCCCCCGATAATCTGAACTAGACTTTGTCCCCCGGCCGACACACACACGATAAACGAACGCGATCAGAAACAAAAATATTGTTGCGGCAGTCTAACTTCGTGTGCTCTGAGACACGAATAATCTTTGGAAGTAAGCTGGCACGGGTGATTTCGACACTCAATTTTTCCACATACTTGTTTTAATTTCGTACGCATTCAGTAGGATTTTATAAAGTGGGCGAACGTGGGGTTTTAACGTGATTATGGTTCGGGAACATTTTGTGTAGAAGCTTTTATGTGTTTATCTTCGGGAATCCTCAAGGGTAAGAATTTTAATTAATTATCTTAACGTTCCTATCACCAACCGGATGCATTGGACATATTTTTTTGAAACTATCAGTTTGTCGGTCACAGAGTGTTTTTTTTTTACGTCGTAAATTACTCAAAAATTTATGAATAGTTCAGATGGTTTCTTCTGACAGTAAAATGCATTTGGCGGACATCACCTTAACGAGATTTAACATTTGTTTCAGGTTTTTTTCTTCCATAAAGTCGATATACAATTTTCGCCTTGAACGTTTAGCAAAAATATAATTTTCGCCTTGAACGTTTAGCAAAAATATAATTTTCGCCTTGAACGTTTAGCAAAAATAATAAAGAACGAGGCAAAAATATAAGGAACCATAGTAAAAAAAATCAATGGTTTTACTGACGCTGCTTTATGAGTGTTGAAACGAAAAACTGTCAATGGCTAATGTTGACATCGTCACTGCGTGTTTTGGGTAGTGTGTAATTTGATCAGGTGAACCCGAGCAATGGATCAACGGTATATTAGGACTCGTTCTAGCCTAGTTCGCCTTGCAACTAACTGTGGTTCGATGCCCTAGGGTTTAATTCCCGGCGTGCGAGTTCTCTTTTTATAAGATTCAAGGGTACTGGTGAAAATGTGCCCCTCACTGTATTGATGGAGCACTGAGAGGTGAAGCACCTCTGTAGCAAATGGAAAAAAAGGAATTATAGTTATTTAACACGTTACTGTTTTGTTCTACGTTAGGCAATTAGGAAATTAATTCAAAATGAAATTATTTTAACACTGAATATACTGATTTGATTTCCCCGATTTGCTTAATATCGCGTTATCATGTTATGAATTTCTAAGCCTCATTTCATGGGATGAAAAAGTAGATAATTTTTAGCTCAGTTAGTAAGAGGTCTGACTCGTCGACGGTCTGATCAATGGTTCGATTCCAGGCTTCGGCTCTTACTCGAATCCAGAGAATTGTTGGCACAAACGGTGGAGAAGCACATTGTGTTCCCTTTTACGCGTGCAAAAATTCCCTACAAAATGCGGACTAACAATTTCACCCATGAAAACGTAATTATAATTTTAATTTAAACTATGCTTTTGTATGTTATTGTATCGGTACAATAACATACAAAAGCATAGTAACATGTACAGTACGTTTTGGCGAAACTAAATTAAATCCTACATAATTCTTGATGCATTTAATCTGTTCTACAATACATTGCTTCAACTTAAACAACGCGAGGTACAATGAGGGGGAAAATTTAATTAATTCACATCAAGTTCATGCATATTTACTCGGTTGACAGATGTTGCCTAATGCATAGTTTGTATAGCCTGCGTAGCTAGTAAATTGAAATTGCCAACTGGTTTAATAAATTTGCGCATGTGTATTAGAATGTGAATGTGCCCATCCCATGCAAATTATGTTGTAGCGCGGCATAGCCAATCGGCAACATATTCCAATTGATTTAAAAATTTGCACAAGTGTCATGGGGTGATAGATTAAACGGAACTCAAAGTTGAGCAAAATGTTTTCGTTGCGCTATCGGAAAATGCTTGTCATTCGCGCGCGTACCGATACAATAACATATCGATGCAGTGAAACCTTGAACATTTTTCATCAGAACCTCTGATCTTGGCATACTTTTCAACTCAGATGAATTTTTTATTTTTTTATTTTTCAATCACTAAAGTAAATGGCATTGCAGATTATTTTGTACCTTTTGAAACTTAAACCTTTTGAAATTCACAAGGACTTCGTGGGGGAATATGGCGACAGTTAACAAACCAATCAGGTCGAAAAAATTAAATGACTGCCGCACTGAACTCATTTTTTTGTTTATTTTTAAATCGAACGAACGAGAAACATCCTCGTTCCTTTGGAACAGGAATAAGGAACGTCCGCGGTCCTTTCTTTACGGAGGAACGGGAACGAGTTCCTTTTTAAAATAGGAACGTACCCAACCCTGTCTATGTTTACACATTTTCTTAAAATCCTTTCCTATCTCGGTGAAGATAAAAATACGATAAGGCTTACACCAATATGGCTTTAATATCCTTCAAATGTATGCTGAGGAAAGAACACTTGACGGTACCAATGAATTCGTATTTTAAGCTAATGTTATCGGTTGCAGTGGGAGGTGGGAGGGGGGGGATATTTGCACCGTCAATCGTAAATATTGATTCGCAAGCTGCCCGTATTGCGGTCTCGGTCGTTCCATATTACTCGTATAACGAGCCTGGCATATTAAAGTGCAAGTGACTGTTGTACTGGTTCATAGACAAGTCAAAAATCGGTTTTACTACGTCAATTATATGCGGTACCATTCCAGGTTATTACTTTTTTTTTCACAGGACAAGACCAATTTTTATTTCATTGTCGCAAAAATCTGAAGTGAAACTGTGAAGCTCCTGTCTCAACGGTTGTTCTAATCTCAATTTGAAGAGCGATGGATTCGAGAACGGAAAAAGCGCCGCTGTTGGGCAATAGCGCCGGAGGTGACATGCACTATAACGGGGTAAGAAACACTTTTTTTTTTTTTTCATTCGTTCGTTCAGTTATCTCTTAAATGTGGATAGTAATTTTCTACTGCCATATCATCGTATTATTTTCTACTGCCATACAGTACATACATAACTAAGCAACACTGGCTTTAACTGCGTCAAATTATCATCTAACAGGCACGAACAAATTTCAACACATCACTTCACTCAATTATTTTACTTCTTTCATACGAATACAATGTAGGTGTAATTTCATAGGACTCGCGACCAAATTTTATAAAGTTAATTTATAAAAACAAATATTACAAATACAAAAATTAAAATATAAATTCCGCCTCTTACAAGATCGACAGCGCTGTTAATTTTTGTATTAACGGTTAAACGTCACCCGATGGAGGGCAAAAGTGTCATATTCGCGACCGACTCCCATACGTCAACTAACGACAGGCGCCACGTTTTCCACTTAAATTGCACTTGCGTCAGCGGTTTCAAATTTGAAACCTAATACCCAACAACAACAAAATCGGTGTAACTCAATAAAAATTTGAACCGCAGTTCAAACTCGTTGTAGCATTCGCCCTATTCAGTAAAGAATGATGGTAGGGGGGAAAATGGCTGGAAATTCAAAATCAATGAATACTGTTATCACATGGTATGATGTCGAATAGCTAACAATGATGCTACCAGAAAGTTTCTTTTAAACAGTTTATTTAGCTATATAACGTTGTAAAAGCTACTATTCATTCAGCGTTTCCAGCGCTTTAAGAGTTAAATTGGGTTTTTGCCGGAATAAGCGCTGTTTGCCACAATCAATACGCGCCATCTTGTGTTAAATCGTATCGCCAAAAGCCATTGATAAAAATTGCAATGATAAATGTATCATTGTAATGCTCGTGCCAAATATGTTTACGCGAAATTAATATCATTAACAACTCTATTTGCTCTACTAGCCTCACTCACTCATTGGTCGGCCATTTTCTTTGAAAAATACAAAATTGATAGTTGCTTTGAACAGATGCTCAAAAATAAAAACGGTTTGATGGAGCCACCGTTGAGGCAATACCCACATGTGATTCTTATTTAAATTTCCGTAAATACATTGCAAATAGAGACAATAAACCGCTCGAGTTCATTAGCCAAACATTTGTGCAGATGCGTAGGTCAATGTGCTGCCACAAATAACATTTTAAATAATTGTATAACTTTTATCACCTTTCTACCTAGAACAAAATCAACAAAAAATATTGTATGTTGTTATAAACAAATTGTGGCATAAATGATATTTAAATATTGTAGCATATTATTATTTTTTTAAATTGTGAAAAATCATTTCACACGAGAGCGCAAAATTTGATTTATTTGTTTAGAAATTCACCCTTTAAACAATCGCGAATTATTTGTCAATCCTTGAAATATTTGTTCAGCTACCCGCGTCAGTTAACCAGATCAAGAAAGCTGATGGGTCAAATTGAGAGGACGCTTGGGTTGAGTGACCGAACAGAGTACAAGCCTTCTCACTTGCCCGTAATGGAAATTAACGACCAATAGAAAATGTACTCCGCTTATGCGTTTGACTATTTGAAAATAGTTTTAGTTTAGCGGGACTGTAAATTGCAACTGAATATTGGTCCCAACGTCTTTTTTATTTTTTGAGGATAATGATACATGGGATGTAGCAATGTGTTTATGCTGATTCAGTTTTCTGTTGAAAATGATTTTGAAAATAACTAAATCATCAACAGTGTTGTGCTTTAACATAACTAGAAGGGGAAAAGAAATTCAGAACGGACAGTGGAATGAAGGTATCAGCTGTCGCCCTACACCATATCAAATTTTCGCAGGGTGATCATATTTCATTTGCTTAAGAAACCTACTCAGAACTTACGTCAACGGTGATGGATCTTTTGGCTGTACCGCTACATGACACGATTTCGTATATTAAGCAGTTAAGCGAAAATGTCCAATATCTACCAATAAATGATTTTCGAAGTGAGCAACATAAGACGAAGTAAGAAACATTTTTTCAAAAAATGAACTTTCAAATTACCCGCTCGAAAATGTTGTTTAGTGAAGCACTTGTTTTTCTCGTTGGAGTTTTGAAAATGGAATTGAGCGCTTTGAACGTAGTATTGCATCATCGCTGAAAATACAATTTACCAGTCGGGCATCAATGGCGCGCTCTCATTTCGCCGGGTCACCACAAAGATCTTTGACCGGGGAGCATTGCAAATGGATGATTGCAAAATTTCGTAAGAAATCCTGATATAATTGGCGCGAACTAATAAGCCGGGGAATTAAGTTTCATTAGTCAACAATATTTTCAAACCCTGCAGTCGGCGGCGTATTAGAATTATTTCAAATAATATTTTTTATTATTATTGACAATCAATGTTCGTTATCACTGAAGTGACTATCACAACAGAAGATTCTGTCTCCTTCACAATTGCTCATTCGATTAGGGGGCTAATCGAATGAGCAATTGTGAATGGGGACATTTTCACTACTGCTTCGGGAACGAATATCGAATAACAAACCGGGAATCGAACCAGGGATCGTTGGAACGCATGGCGGATGTTCTACCACTAAGCTTAAGACGACCGCATGATTTGAATTTGATTAACTATTATTTTTATTCCATTATGATGACAGTCTACATTTTATTGCACTATAAAAATGAAATCATTTTTAGTACAGCACTTAAAAGAGATAGGTCACGCCGAATAAGATATTTTCACGATAATCTAAACTTCTGGCTAATTTGGAGAATCGAATTTCACTTTATCAGTCTAACAAGTAATGTTTGACATCACAGCTATTTCAAACTAAGTACTCGCACATTTCGCGTGATTTCGAATTTAACAATAACATTTTCCTTGCTGTCCGATTTGCGCCCCGAGTACAAATCTGGCGACGTTTAGTCCCATCCAATCTGACAGCCGTCGTACGGACGACATTATTTTGTAGACATATTTAGCAAATACAAAAAACTGCGCATTTTCAAATGACCTTCGAGTGATCTCTCCTTAGCCTGTGGGTATTCAGTGACTGCCTAAGACACTTATTTTGAAAGGTTCAGATTTTTTTCGTGGTTTTTTTTTTCACTTTCTATAAGCTAGAACAAATATAACCAAGCAACACGGATATCGAACAAAAAATATCTAACGACTAGCAAAGTAAAAATTTAAGTAATTGTAAATATATGAAATTTTATATACATATATTTTTTATTTGATTTAATTATACGTGTAATTATAACCTTTTGTGTTTTTTTTATTAATATTAAAAAATATTCTGTTACAAAATTATTTTTTAACATCTAGGGTTTGTTTGAAAATTGTTCTTTTAGTGAAAAAAATTGTAGCAAATAAAATACCGTAGTATAAAAACCAAATCGTAAAATTAATGTGGCCTTAAAATAGCCCCATTTTTTACTATATCATCGTATGACTGGGCATTGTTTAAATAAAATGGTTGAACAGAATGGTTACATAGGTCCGTGTAATACATCCGTGTGAATATTGGTCAGACACTCATTACTTTTTAGTGCATTT
The DNA here is from genome assembly GCA_033995665.1 of Melogona broelemanni. Taxonomy (NCBI): domain Eukaryota; kingdom Metazoa; phylum Arthropoda; class Diplopoda; order Chordeumatida; family Chordeumatidae; genus Melogona; species Melogona broelemanni. The sequence continues at coordinate 5,240 of JAUJYS010003889.1, read as the reverse complement.
CAGTGTCGTAAATAATATAACTTGTTTCATTTTTTCTCGGTCTAATAGCAGGCGCTGCGAAATTCGACGTTCCTGCCCCAACTAACCGGCGACTCCAAGGTCGTGATGAATGGCAAACAAACGGACGAATTAGATTTGTCCTTTCACAACATCAACGTGTTCTACTCCAAGAGAAAAAAACGCTTCACGTGCTGCTCTTCGGACGAGAGCTCCTACGTTGAGCCCAAACACATTCTGAGAAATGGTAAGGGCGGTCACCAACATGTTTACAATGGCGATAGAAAACCAATCCATCGAACTTCGTATGCATTGGGACTTGGCCGCGATTAAATAAGCAAATAAATTAAATCTACAATCACCTTCCCGCTAAACCTCCTTCCCCCCCATACATACATTTTCAAAAATTAATAAAACCCTAACGGATGCAATTATTAAAAATTATTTTTAAAAAAACAATAAACAAAAATTAATAAAAACCCTAACGGAAAAAAATAAAAATAAAGAAACGCTAAACCATCTGGATCGGCGTAGTCAATTTAATCATTCGAACGTCAAATTTTAATAAAGAATATATTTTATCAGATTTTCGCTGCTGTCTGGCATCCTATATAAATTCATTATTGAATCGATGCAGACTAAAGTGATCATCATTATAATTTTCCTAAGACAAATGTTATTTTTTCCTATATCAGTTAGTGGCGTCGTGCATTCTAGCCAACTTCTGGCAGTTATGGGAGCAAGGCAAGTATTACGTGCATATTTATTTATTGTTATAAATCGACATTGTGCTGAACATGACTCAAAGAAAACCCGAAAACCTGAACGCGCGGTAAAGTGCAACACTCGATCGTCGTAGCCCAGTCGGTAAACAACCGATTGGCGGTGCGACGGTCCCCGGTTCGAATCCTGGCGTGGGACACGGGTTATAAATTGTTTCCCTCACAGGCCCTATCACCAAGAGGGGTACGGATTCATCTGACCATGAAGCGAATATTACGAAATAAAAATAAAAAGTATTTATAAACTTTTCATATATCGCAAACTCATCTTCAAAAACATATCCAAACCTCTATTTAAAAGAAAGATTATTTGTTAATATTCAATTTACTTAACAGCGGCGAAACAAGATAACACAAGCCACACACGATAGCAGTGTTATCAAAAGTTGTTATATTCGAATCTGTGAAAACACACCCTTGACACGGAACAGACTTTCAGTAGACCAGTAGGTCAATGATTTACGAGGTACCGGTATCAATAGGAAGTCATGAATACAGAGGGAAACTTCATATAATTTGAGAACAAGAAAAAAATGAATAGTTAAATTGTTAAATTTGCGTAATTTGCATACCATTCCAAATCGAAAGAAAAAACAAACAAGGGGTAGAAAGAAAAGGATTAAACTAATGATGATTAAAAACTACATGTTTAGATCTTATTGTAAGTGTTGATCTTATTGTAAGTTTTTTCTGTTACCATTTTAACCTTCAGTGGCGCAGGAAAAACTACTCTGCTCAATATTTTGACAGCCAGAAAGATGGGCGACCTGCTGGTGGACGGGGACGTACGAATCAACGGAAATCCAATTTCTCACGAAACTTTCGTCAAGATGTCCGCTTACGTCCAACAGGAGGATTTATTCATTGGCTCCCTCACCGTCAGAGAACAGCTGATTTTCCAGGCACGTTTTTTGAAAAGCTAAGGCAACCCCCAATCATTTCTATGCCAAAGATATTAGATAGATCACGGTGCCCGTCTGTAATATTATTGTAGGCAATACTGAGGATGGACAGAAACATTCAGTACTCCCAAAGAATGAAGCGCGTTGAAGAAGTCATCATTGAGGTAAACAATTACATTTAGAAACATAAATTATTTGTGACATGACAATTTTAAATGTCGTAGAAACGTGTGTGTGCATGCCTTGATGTGATTTGTATTGAAATGTTCTTCAGTTGGGACTGACCAAATGTGCCGATACAGTGATCGGAGATCCAGGATCGGCCAAGAGTATATCGGGAGGAGAAATGAAGAGGCTTGCATTCGCAGCAGAGGTAAGTGCAAAGGGTTGCACTTCAGGATAATTAAGAATATCAGCGCCATCAAGGAGTCATGAATTGATGTGTTTCAATTGTGGCAAAGTCAACTTATACAAATTGTTACCAAATCTAACTATTTCCTGTCATTCAGGTATTGACAAATCCTCCACTAATGTTCTGCGACGAACCGACCTCGGGACTCGATTCCTTCATGGCGCAAAATGTGGTTTCAGTTTTGAAAAACATGGCCGCTAAAGGAAAAGTCGTCGTCAGTACGATTCATCAGCCATCATCAGAAGTGTTCGAAATGTTTGACAGGTATGAACACGCATCTGTTTTAAAATGTTTTTTTTTTTATTTAAGTCAATTTTTTTTTTATACATTATTTGTGTGATACTTGACATTCCTGCAGAATAATGTTGATGGCTGAAGGCAGAGTGGCTTTCCTCGGGAACAGAGACGAGGCGTACGAATTTTTCAAGACGTGAGTTGCGTAATTTTAAATAATTTTAAACTTAAAAGTGAGGATGAACTGGCTTTAAAATGTAGAACGTAAGCATGGTCTATTTCTAAATACTGGTATTTTATACAATTTGTGGCGTAGACAAGGATTCGAGTGTCCGCATAGCTTCAACCCGGCCGATTACTACATTTTGACATTGGCCATCGTGCCAGGGTTTGAAGATGAACGAAGAAAAAGGGTCGAGGTATGAAATATAACTTTTTGTCAGCTGTACGATAATTTAATACAGCAGATTGAAAGCATAAAATAGATAAAAAGCAGATGGCAAATATATATTTTTTTATTATTATTTTTTATTTTTTTTAATTCAAGTTGCGTTAAATTTACGACGCTTTTTGGCTCCTGACTTCAACTCTGGGAGTTAGTTAGCCAGGAGGCCAAGCCAAGCCTTCAAGTTGATATGAGAGAAAATAAAAGAGCGACAATTTTCAAGCCCATTCAAAACAAAGATAACTTATTTAAAAAACAGTAATATACCATGCCTATTTAACACAAGCAAAATGTAATGTCATTTCAAACCTAGGTGCTGTGTGACCAATTCGACACATCAATTAGAGGGCAAGCGCTGATGGAATCGATTGCCCAAACCAAAGCAAACAACTATTCTCAGGTGTCGATAGCATAAATATTTTTGTAGCCATTGATAAACATTGCACATACTCGTGAAATGACAAACATACATACTAATAAATGTTGACTTTTCGTTAAATATTTGAACACGTCAATAGGAGGATGACCTGTGGACGGCAAACAAAACAAGGTAAATGAAAACGATTCTATTAAATCGCTATCGTAAGACTACAATATAATTTTCTATTTATGAAACTATTCATACAGTTAGGAAATACAGGCAGTGCCGTTATATTCATTTATTGTTATTAAATTTAATATTAATTTATTGAATTAATTATTTTTTTACTTTACTATTTTTAATAATTACAAAAATCAATTAATTAAATTTAAAATAATATTATTACTAAACTTAGATATTACCTTAAGTGTTTATTACTGTAACTGATAAATATAATTGCCTTTCTGTCGGGCATCAAAATAAATTTAATTGTATGTTATTTATAAATATTACATTACATTTAATATTTAATGCGGCCTCCGTGGTTCAGTGGCTATGGTCATCGACTACAAAGCGGATGGTCCCGGGTTCGATTCCCGGTGCAGGCTTTCGTTTATTCGATTCTGTGGTACTGGAATGTGTCCCTCATATATCGCCACAGCGACTCGAGGGGTACAATAACCTCCTGTAGTGTTATTCACTGCAGTGATCCGGAATAAGAAATAAATAAAATGCATTTTAATTCTCCCTTTCCATCTCCCTCCCCCACCACCCCTCATAGTCAATGCTTAGGCATGGACTAAGGGGTGGTTAACTCTCTTCTGCCTTTTTAGGCTGGGGGTAACGACAGAGAGCGGATGCTCTCTGTCAATCCCAATCCCAATTAGTATATTTTATTTTTCAAAAAACGCATCCAATTTGTCTTATTCGATGGGTGATGAAACAAAAGGACAAATTCGATTTTCTTTTGAATTACAATTTCCAGTAACTTTTCAGCTTCAGCAAATCCAAATTCTACTTGTTGACATTGGCAACCTCTCACTGAAACAGCCCTAAAAGCATATTTCTGATCGCATTGTTTCATGGAGTAAGAACGGAATATCCGGTTCTCCCGCTTGAGGACGCCACCGTCGCAAAAGAGGAAAGAAATCGCGCATCTCGTGTTTGAATCCTCGCGCTTAAGTTTTTACTCTGGCACACACCAGCAAGTGCACGCCCTTCCAGTGGAACACCGCGACGTAAAATAACTGTGTTTGTGAAGAAACGGGCGCGAACCTGAGGGTTTGTTTTTGGGGGCGGGGGTATCCAGCTTTATTTTCGGTTGTGACGTCAATCGGTGTCGACCATCTCTCTCCCGGATTTTTTTTTTCGCTTTTTTTTCTGCCGGGCTAGAATGAGGAGGGCTCAAGGTCGAGGAGAGAGGAACCGGGCTACGGGGAGTTAATCTTAATAGGTGGGGATTCGGAAAACAAAAACAAAAATTCGCTGTCACCGACAAAGAAATTCTGATTGTAAGAGTTCATTGTATTGTTACGTCGTACGTCTAAACAAAAAGCACTATTGTGTTTATTCGTTTATTTGATCAGTATGGAAATTTAGCTGAAGTTATTGGAAAAGTTGTTATGTAGACTATTTCGGAAATGCAGTTGTGGAATATCTTCTGATGTTTCAAACTTATTTCAATGAAAAAATTTCTCGTCAGGTCTGCCAATTTGGTCTCCACTTTATGATACGACGCTGCTAACTATAATGTCAGTATCACTTTGGTGAATTTTAAAATTAATTTAGTGAAATAATTTCTATTCCCGGCGCAGGCTCTCGTTTATTCGAAAATGTGCCTCTCACATACATGTATAGCCGCAGCAACACGAGGGGTACAAAAGTTCCTGTAGTGCGATATGGAATAAAAAAATTTGATTTAATAATGATTTGAGAGTGATTTCGGAGTGGTTTGGGAGATCATTTAGCTATGTGTACTACAGGAATTCGTGAGAATAATTATGCAACTTTATTTATTTAAACAGAAGGATATACATAAAAATACAGACGACTGCAGGCATGTCCCTCAACAGTCGAAAATATCAATATATACTTGTTCAATTATATA
>JAUJYS010003888.1:0-12571 GCA_033995665.1 Melogona broelemanni | reverse complement strand
GGAAATCAATTGTTTTAATTGTTTCGTTTTCGTTTCTGAAAATGCGTTTTTCACGATCGTATTCAAGGTTTTTTTTTTATTTAATGGCGGGTGCAGCAGAAACATGTGCTGAAAATTTGACAAATTTGATTTTCTTACGTTATAAGAAAATAATTGAACATTTTCATTTAATTGCCACTTTAAAGTTTATACTGTACTAGTACTTTCCTCTTTCACTTTAACGCAGGATCATTTAACGATTGAAATATAGCTGTAACTTTTTTATTCGAATTATATTTTATTTGTTTAGCCTCACTACAAGCACTGGTTTCAATTATTTAACTAGATAGATTGCTTGTTCCCGGCTGATCGTGACCAGCATCTGAAAATATCTTCAAACCAAGCTTTTTTCTTATTTTTTCTTCTTTTTTTTTTTTTTTTTTTAACGCGAACTTCAAACCATCGAGCATCAATAGGGCTCTACTAACTAACGCAACGAGGCAATAAGGTATCAGACGATAATCGCGCCCTCTAGCGTATTATGCTGTACGCCTTCGCACTGGCAAGATAAAGAACATGGGCGAGCCCCAGTCCGTTGCCATTATTTGGAACATGCGGGCGTCTGGGGTTTATATAGGGGTGGTTCGGCGAAGCGAAAAGCCCGGATGAGGGTTAACAACCCCGGATGATCGAAGTAATCACATTGAGACGAGCCGTGGCTTCGGTGGCGCGCCTGGTGGTGATGGCGTAAAGTGATGCTCGTGGGGGAGAGGGGGGAAGGGAGGGGCCACAAGTTCAGGCCATTGCCCGCTGGTGCTCATCAACAAATTAGCATATTAATGACTAATTTGCATTTGTTTCGGCTGCGGCGTGTAAGGGGTGGAAAACGTTGTTGTTGGTGTCTGCCACATATTTTCTCGGCGCCTCTCTATCGCGGGTTCATCGAAGTCAGGACAACCATATATTATATTCCACTCGTGTGCTCTTAGGTTGGACTACTACAATGTGAGTGGTCCTCTCTGATGCGTATCAATAGGAGTCCGTTAGTAGGAGCGTTTTAAATTAAACTGATTTACTCCAATGCCTTCTACCGAGACTATCTGTAAATATTTTATTGCATTTTGGCTTTAATATAAACGTTGGGTTTTTTAAGCATTTCGTTTCTTTGAGGGTAGGCGGCGATAGCTGAATTAAAATACGAGACGGTTACGCAACCAGACGCTAGGCCACCTGATGCGCATTGTAATACTGTTAAAACTTATATCTCAAAAGACGTTTGAGATAAATTGTTATATTGCCCATCAACGTGTATTTAGGATTTGTTTCGCTTATATTGAAGCTAAAGCCCATCCATTTCGATGAATGTTAGTTAAAAATGATTTAACTTAAAATACTCGCATTTATTTGGAATTAAAATATTTTCCCCGACGGCTAAATTAGGAAAGTTTTTATCTCAAATTGAAATATTTTTTCAATAACCGGGAACTAGTGGCAGGACTAGTGGCAAAAGTGTGAAGTTTGTTGGTTTCATTTTTGTGTTGCTCTACATTGCTCTGATACCGCAATGCGTAATAACTAGTGGAATAATACTGATGAGTCGTTTCCCCCTGTATAGGCTATCAATGTAAAAGCTCCCCCCGAACGCGGCTTCGTGTAAGACAATGGCGCTATACAATTTGCCGCCTGTTAGGCTGACTAAGGTTTTGAGGTACTGTTAACTACTGTTAAACTTAGTCCAGGAAATTTAGACTTTGACCCGAACATTTGAAACCACAAGCTGAAAAAAATTAATGGAAATGTTGAGAATAGTGTCCTGATTGATTTCCCAAAATTCACAAAAAATCCATCTCTGGGAAAATCCGCGATCTTGGAAAAATGGCACCAAAATTAATTGTTGGCCTCACTCAGTTCCTTTAGATTTTAGAGAAAATAAGTCAATGTAAAAGTCTAAATCTAAAAGAAAATAAGTCAATCAAACATTAAATCACCACTAGTACAGGGTGTCCGGTTGAACTTGTTGTAACAAGTTTTCACAATAATAAATATGTAAAAAGTTTTTGTATTGTTATGTTCCATCGAGTCGTCTCCATCGTCTGATGACGTCATAGTTAAGTACAATCCAATTGGGTCGATTCCATAACGCATTTTTGCCTGCTTTGTTCATGCTTGTCATTCGATGGCGTTCTATTGTGTAGAATTCCATAAATACAAATCTCAGCAATTGCCGACGACAGATGTGAATTTGTTAGCGCCGCCAATCTAATGGATCGGCAATGACGCGAAATTTAAATCCGGCGCTGTTTTGGGGGCACCTTGTATTACGCTTGACCTTTAAATCATTTTTCCAAAGCGCCATTATTTTTAAAGGACATCTCAATTAGTACCATTACTAATATTGCCTTGACTCGTTCAAACGTTGGCAATTTGGACATACATATGTATGTTCGTATTACTAAATATTTATGTTGAATAATTTTATATTCTGCTGTACCGCTGGGTTAATGTCAAATTTACATAAAGGGTTTTGTATTATAATACAGATTGCATTGTATTGAGGTGCTTCAGGCTAGAGTCAATTTATTTTCTAAATGCATCAATGTCAGCTGATTAAACTAAACTAAAACAATGGCATTAAATAGTGTATAAATTATATTATCTAATTTGCAAATAAATTATTAAAATAAATCAATGGTTATGAATAAATGGCTAGAAACAAATTGGTATCCCGGTTGAAATGAGTGAAAATGTTGCCACGTGTTGCATTCTTCCGTCACTAGCTCAATGTATTATGATTACGAGGTCGTTTTGTCCTTGACGTAGCCTTGGTCACAATGACATGTTTTCCCATGTGTAGTACTAGAGCGATAGAGTGGTGGCGCTGCGGAGGCTATAAAGCTGCTCGATTGGCGCACGCGCATATACCTGCCCAATCTCCGCTGGAAAAAAAACAACACTTCGAGCGTCAAAATCTCCAAACCCGATGATACTACGCTCGCGCCAAATTTGTGGACACATGAAAATGAAGGGAGGGGGACAGGGGGTTGTTGGCAACTCTTTGTAAACATGCCAGCTGCCTTTTCTTAACGTTCGAACTCATTTCAAGCGATTTTAGTATGATTTTTTGTTTTTCGTTCTATTTAGCAAAGTTATAGCTAACAATGTATATTCCATATGTCCTCCCATACCTTTTTCTCCTCCATAGGCTTTTCTCTTGCTGTTGGGAATACATGCATTCTGTAATTTAGAATATTGGTATAACGGTTAAATATTTCTGTTTATCCTTTTCATATTTCTTTTTATTTTAGGTTGATCATGAGTTTATTTCCATTAAGTTATACTGTTTTAAACAATCGGATTAGTTTTCATAAGAAGCACCCCTCATAGCCTTCCGATACGGCTGAATTCCCCCAATTGGGGTGATGACAGAAAATGTAAATTTTATATGTTTTTTGTCAATAAATAATAACAAAAACAATTTTAAGGTCACGGGGTCGATTCTCATTTATTCGAACCCGGGGTTTCGATGGAAATGTGCCTCTCTAACTCAGACATTGCCATAGTAACAATTTAGGACAGAACTTCCTGGAATGCTATACACAACAGATATTAGTAAAATAAATCAGACATCTGTGAGCCTACTGTGACTTTTATTAAGAGTTTCCGTATTGCCGATGCCTTAGAAGTATATGTATATGTTCGTGTTCACTGAATACATCGATAAACAAGAAATTTAGATCATTAATTTTTGATAAACATGTATCGTAGCAAAAATTAGTTGTTACAATACAAGCGCGCAATATACTGTTTGGAATTAAGAAACGCGAAGACCATTTTTGAAGATATTGTGTGTTTCCTTTTACTTTTCGGTATGCGCGGACTCATCTTGCGGACTCAGAGTCACGAGGCAGTGAAAGGTCTAATTTCACGGTATATTGTTATTTTGGTTGCAAACCGCGCCCCCTTGCTTTGTATTTTAACGTGTACCAGGTAGCAATACAACAAACACCACATACAAAGTAAAAGATCTCCAAGCAGAATCATTTTTAGAGGAAAAAAATGGCGGGTTGGCTTTAAAGTTCCATGTCGTCATTAATGCGTTGGTTTCTTTAGTTGCTCACAAGGGGGCGCTGCAGGTGCTGCCGAAAGTGTTCTCGCCTACTTTGTCCGTGATCTCGGGTACGAATTCCCAGCTATTACAACCAGAATTTTTTAGGCGATAAATATTCGTATCTTTCTTCGGAACGGAGCCGTGAGTCCGTACGTTGTCAGATAAGCGTTAAAAATACCTTCCCAGAAACCTACCTGAGAAGCCTAAACTTACTTCTAATTTCAAAATACCAGTCTAGGAACGCACGCGTTGTCAAGTCTCCTTAACAAACAGTACAAAAAAATAAAATGAAAAGGCTTAGTATTTTGCTTGCGTGTTGACTGGGGTCATCTAGTGAGCAATCGGCGAAACCCTACGCTCCTACGTGTTTCATAGTGGCCTTTTGAGTCTCCTCGAGGAAAAAAAAAATGTGGTAGGACAGCCACTGAGTGGACACACTTAGTGGCACATCACTCAATAGACTGACGCCAAAAATGGGCTTGCGATTGGCGCGCTCGAAGCGGCGACGGCGCCAACGACACCTGAACGCGTTTCCAGGCATGTGGCTACTATATACGACGCTACAGTGTTTGTGTGTGCGGAGATGACGGCGCGAAATTTATGGACACTCCAAACGGTGAGCACCGCTAACGGTTGTTGTCATGGTTGCCACGCAATAGCGCGCTCTGAACACAGTGGGAGGGGGGAGGGGAGGAGAGTGAGACGGCGGTATACGCCGCTCGCTTTGCAATTAAATTTCGCTGTTGCTCGGCAACTGATGGTGCACTGTGTCGCTCTTTTGTCAAGAGTCGGACGGATGGATGTTAGGTATATAGGGTAGGAGGGGAGGGAGAAGGGGCTCGTACCTTACAGGACAAAGCTCTTCATGGGTCGTGGTTTAAAATCAGGGTTCGGCTCGCTGTGTCTCTCCATCGCTTATACATGTATATGGTCCCGTGTCGCCTCTCAGGAGAAACACAAATCTCGACCTAGTTACTGGCTTCCCACTCACTGGTGATGGTGGTGGTGGTGGTGGATTCGACCGCCCGCGTCGGAAAAGAGTTCCCTTGTTTGGCCATCGGTGTCGGGTGCGCCATGAATCGATTTGGTTATTAACGAAATGGACAATAGGTATGGCATTTTGCGTCAAGAAACGGGACCAGCCCCGCTATCGACGAAATGGCGCACCTACCAGTTATCTTCATTGTCAAAACACAATATGTACATTTACCTACCACGAATGACCACAAGCATGGGCCTTAACATCCTCCGTGTGACTAATATTCATTGTCATTCGATTATCAGGTTTTATCCGGGTCAACTCATACAGATTCTGTATATTTCGATGCGTTCTCGTGTCAATTTTTTTTCTCTCTTGTTAAACGCGCTAATCAGTTATCTTCTTTGGCAAAGGCTTATTGGATTCGTATTGAAATTGTTTCCGGGTTCTGTCATTCGCAGCAATTCAGTAATTTTCCTTTTCCGAATTCGCTGGTTTTCAACTCAAACAAATTATGTACATTTTAATACGTTTTCATGTCAAACTTAAATTTAGCAGTACAATCGTAAGAAATACGGCCGCTGTGCAACATTTGCTTACAAAATAATAGTTTACTGTTATTTAAAAGAAAATAGTTCGCCAGACTATGTTAGCCTCCTTTTTTTAGCCGCTGTACTGAACCACGTTCTTGTTTGTTTAAATTAATATACGTCCTAACCCAACCATGTGTACGTGAAACACTTGTTACCATTCTTTAACATGGGATGACATTCGATTTTTTTTTTATTTCATTTGATTTAACTTCACAATGGTTTCTATACAAAATTCAATCTCCATGTGGACTAACAAATTAAAAAAACATTTTCCATTTAACGTTTGAGAATATATAACAGTCTACAATATATAACGTAACAGCAACATGTATAATGCATGTATGATGTAGTCATTCTATGTGGAGGCGATTATTGGGTACTGTGTTATTCTGAACTCAAAATTATATTTTCCTATATTTTACGCCAAATGGTTGACATTAACTAGAATCCGCTGGATAGAAAAATCGAAATTAGTAATTTGGTAGTTTTAGTGGTCAACGTTTTATGAGTTGCCGAGGTCTAAGGGCGATTGTTTCGCTTATTGAAACTGTCCTTTTTGCTCAATGTCATTGAGGTCTGCGTCGCCGACTGTCAGTTTTTTATGCCATTTTCGGACTGATTCGTATGAAAACAATTGTCACTATGCACACCGATGATTTTCATGTTATTTTCAAAAGTTTAAAGCCATTTCAGGCATAGAAAACAATCTACATGCCCCGCTGCTCTTCCAGCGTGGCAGCTTGCTGCACCGACGCCATTTTAATTTATCTCTCATGTTACACCTGTATTAAAATACGTTGTCCATAAAGAAATAACTGTAGAACAAAGCGTATGTTTCACATTTATGATATAGTTCGCAGTTATTTTTTTTTAACCTTTTTATTGATTTTTCCTATTGCATTGCGTTTTTTGATCGCGATCGATTCGGTGCGCCTAAGCCTATCCATTGTTGAGACAGGGGAGGCTCAAATTTGACGTGAAGCCTATACAGAAGAAAAAAGGAACGAGAAGAAATTGTTCCTTTGTATACTATAAGGTATATATACTGAATGCCCGGTTTCTTTGCCGTAAATATAGTCACTTGTTTCCCATTTTTTTGAGGACGTATCCAAAGAAAAAACAAAAACAGTGAGAGGATTCAGAGGTTTTAGTAAACCAAAATCTGGTAGTAAGTGCAGTTCACCTACTCCCCACAGAACTAGTGGCGCTGCGAGGCGTATTACTGTAAATCGAATACCAATCGCCGCGCCACTCGCCCGGTGATGAGGAGTATGTAAACTACACGTACTATCAGATTTTGGCTCTGAATCCTGGCATTCAGCAACCTCTGACTCCTGGCACCGTCTTCGAAAGACTTTTTGTAGCTGCAACCCCCTCTCACGTCGCACAATATCCAATCACGTTTTACCGCTTCGAAAAAAGAAAAGAAAAAAATGAAAAATAGGAGTATGCCGAAAATTTTCCATCTTGGCGTTGACCTTGACTTTATTTTGATTGTGTAACCTGTAGCGCATGAAAGCCCGTTTCCCCACCCACCTCAACCCCTTCTCCCGAGTGCGTCGTTATTTTTCCGCGGCGGTGGTGGCGGCGGCTACAAAACCGTTAAAACGTACGAGCATTCCGCCACGTAACGTGTGCGTAACGCATTCTCTCGGGATTCGGTGAACTTTTCGGAACGCCTGTGGATCGAGAACGGTAGCGGGGCTTGACATTTACATTCATTTAATCTCCTGCCTGGCGTAAATAACGTCGGTTATTCATTATGGGGAGGATTTCCATCGTAGCTCTTTGTGTATGAGCGATTTGGTTACATTTGTTCCCGATGGAGGCGCTTGCGCAAGGTGTACGCCGTAAACAAGGCGTCACATGTGGACACGTCGCGCGCGGATGGGTTCGCGATAGTCTCTAAACGCGTGTCCACACTAGTATCATGTCTCCATATCACATCGCAGTTCTGCATCAACATGATTACAAAGATGGGATCATTGATGTTCCCACCAATAGTCAGTATATCCTCGAAACATCAAAGGACGTGACAGGAATGATACGCGAAAATGATACACGCATTTGATAGGGATACAGAACCAGATCTTCTTCAAGATCGCGATTTTGACACGCGATTTTGATACTAGCCTGGACAAAGCTTTAGACTGTTGATGGAATCGTTCCACCGCAGTGCCATGTGGTGGTATATTGGTTAGAGTGTTCGCCTGCTATGCAAGTGAATGCGGGTTCAATTCCCGACTGATACCTCTGGAACCCGTGCCTGTACGTTGTTACGTGCACTTTAATTCAGTAGCCTAAAAATTGACCAAATTATTAGGTCGCCTCCCTGACTGGTAGTGTTATGTCGATGGTGAATATTTTCATGAATAATTTTTCCCGTGAGATCTGCATAGTTCTTAAATGTGTTATTGAAGAAATGTGTTTTTGAAGGCGAAATGTAATATTTTTCATTTTTTATCCGAAATCTTTCCATGAGAGAGTCCAGAGCGTAGGGGTGGATCATGCAGCCTGGCTATACCAGCTGCCATTCCCCTTTCCTTCCCTGCCCCCCACATATCGCCATAGCGACACGAGTGGTAGTAATCCTGTAGTATTTAGCACTACGATGATTTAAAACAAAAAAGTTTGTCAACAACTTATTTTTTTGTTTACTGGCTACATCCAATCATTGTGACTACCTTACTGCCGCCTATTGAGCTAAATGCTTCGCTGATCTCTTCGTATAAAGGCGGAACAACTCTGTATTCGCAATCTCAGATTAAAACCGGTACATCTGCTATTATCGTAGCAACCGTGCCGCTCAGTGCGCCTATTTTTATCGTCTAATTTTAGAAATTTTAGTCAGATACTACAAACTTATTTTATTCGCCGGTTATACTCAACTATTGGTGTTTGGCGAGTCGCTAATGAGCGCTCACAATCCGTTCCTAGAGTTACAAAAATAAAAACAAAAAAAATTACCATGTACAATTGGTGTCGTGTGTCGTACCAGCAATAAAATTCTAATCGTTGTCGCACAAAATTTCCTTTGTGATGATTAATATTTTGCTCAGATAAAACGCGGCCTGACACCGCGAACGCTTCGAGCTCCAATGCAGCGTTTTGTTGCCAGGAAAATTGAAAGTGCGCTCTTTGAGCGTTAATTAAAAGGATGCGTTTCACTTATTTTGCGTTGTTCGTGTTTGCCGTTCGCGACTCGCGAGAGGTATTGTGGGTATGGAAATCGAGTATCTGTTGATATCGATCTTGCTCATTGACACCTTAAACCTGCATGATATGCCTATGAGGACGCTTTCCCTAAAATATGCTCTCCAAATGCAGTTTATTTTTTAAAATGTTTAACGATGCTGCCAAAAGTGAATTTATTTACCATATCTACGTATAAGTGTTCGTTTTGATACATGTGTTTATTTACATCTAAATTTGCAGCGCTTACATCAAGGTTAGTAAAAGACAGACCAGGTTCGCTTAGACGAGGTGTAGAGCGTTCATTGGTGCGCGTCATCTGGAAGGCTATCGTGATTGGCTGGAGCGATTTTAGTTCACATGGTACAAAGTATCGTAATAGAAGTGCGTTCTAAAAGTTAACTCGGGATGATTGTGGAAGACTGTCGTGATTGGCTGGCTCAATCCAATATCATTTTACACATAATATCTCTGGCTCGTTCGTTGTCAAGAACCAAACAAAATGCTAGCAACTCTCGTTTCCAGATGACGCAAAACGCCTCATCTGGAAGGCTCTGCCACTAGGGGGCGCAATAGCTCAATTTATGAAAGTGCCGGCATTAGCGAACCTGGAGTATTTTTTACTAACCATGGCTTACATGTTATCGAGATGTGACTATCGACTAGTCGAGTGCAGTATTTGACAATATCGATAATCCGCGATATTCCGCGAAATCAGCTAAATCCTTCCAAAGTCAACACAGAAAAAACTGCGTGCCAAACAAATAAAATGAAAGAAAATGTCGTAAATTAACACCCACAATAACAACTTTAACTACCGCGTAAATTGACACCCACAATAACAACTCTTATTTACCGCGTACCATGTACGAATTGTCTAAAAATAGAAATGGAATATTGTTTATTGTAGGAATGTGCAACGTTGCCACTTCAACATTCGAACAGACCAAAGGAACGCTTTCAATTGACATTTTCATTTTGAGTGATCTCAGAAAATGGCGCAATTTCGGTTGTCATTTTCTTTCGATAGGCAAATAGAAAACCAAAAATATTTTTTATAAAAATGTTTATCTCATTATCCGTTATGTTCCCGCCCTTCCTTTGCTCTGCTTCAATTGCTTCTGCCCGGTGATTTTAGTTTACAAATTTGATTACTGATTAGCATATGATATGATATGATAGATATGAATAGCCAGATATAAAAAAATAAGGTTCATCCTATTGAAGAAGAATTAATGCCCGGTTGCATCCTTCCCAACGAAAAATCGGTTTAATGCCGATAAAAAATACCCCGCCTATGAACGCCTGAATCGAACACGTAAACAAAATTGATAATCGAGTTTCCTGGTTGTGAGAGATAAAAAAAGCATTTCAATTGCGCGCATCATACACTGACTAAGCCAGTTACTAAAAATAGAGAGGATTTTAATCGATTCGATGAACAATAAAGATATTTTTGAGATCTTTTCTCCGCCGTTTTTTATTCTATCATGTTGAAATTGATTTTGACAATATGCTACGGCCTGGAGAATAATATTTGTCAAAAAAAAAATATATATATATATATATTACGTACTCCATGTTTATATAACACCCAAAAATAGAACACACTCGCAATGTGTTTTGTACTTTTTGTTGCTTACCTAATTATTTTTATCGGCATACAGGTTGAGTCAAATTTATGGTAACGATTTCGGTTCAACAATGGCGTCACGTGCTTTGTTATAAAACTCCGGTTTATTGACCAAACGATAGCCAAAAACATAAGGATTTTCGGAGAGAAAAAAAATGGGACCAAATATTTATCGACGATTTATCGCAGTTGTCGGTTCGTACTTGAACAGTGGATTAGTATATCGTTGCTACCTAGGCCTATTCCCTTGTTGTTAATGAGGTATTTTTTACCGTTTTATTCTGAGAGTTTTGCCCAAACTCTGTCCGTCTCTTTTCCGGCGCTGTACCGGACCTTGTCCTTCTCGAGGTATTTTTTTTTGCGTAGTGGACTGCCATTTTTAAATACATTCTTATTAAGTGAAAAGTGCGATGTCATGTGATAGATCGAAGTTGTGGCTTCCACATCGAGCATCAGCGATGGTGGCGTAAAGGTTTTAGATGAGCTGGAACATTCGAAAAATTGTTACAATTAATGTGACTACTTGTAGTGAGACCGACACAAAAAACAAAAATAGTTACACAAAAGTGACGACAACTTTTACTTGTTAGCCTTCAATATACAATACATCCCTTTGATACATTAGCACGATACAGCTTTTTGGTGCCCTGGTAGAAGTCCTCCTTCGGAATCGAGTTCAATCGGCGTGTCATTGTTTTGTTAATGTCAAAAATTGATTGAAAGGACGCTTCAGTATCCCGTCGCTATTCCATCCACTTGCGGATCTATTTTCTTCTGGCGTATGAATTCCCCTGAAAGTCGACGATTCATGACACATCAGCCGAGCGTTTCTTAGACACGGCCGGCGCGGGACGACGACGCGTTGCGTTGATGCGCGTGCAGCGTGCTCGTCAAACAGCGTTCGACGTTGATTTTGTTGCCCGCTGCCGAAGCTGTTTATCATATTGTGCGTGCACGTATTGCTGTCGACGTCGTCGACTCTTTCCATACGGAACCGCCCCATATGCTCCATTCTCAATTCGTTAGACTTGTTATTCACTTTTAAATCGTATATTCATCGGGCGCCAGCCGCAACACCCCTGCCCGCTATTGTGGGACGCGTGTATTTAGAAAATTTGCGGCGAGGCTAAAGCAATGGCGTGGTCTTGACGCACTAACCCGGATTGGTGTTGTCTATGGGAGATGCGCTTTACCGCCAGGTGGCGTGCGTATCGTTCTGTTGTGAGGTTGCATTTGTCTCAGTTTGTCAATCAAAGGAAACTATTGATGAGCGATAGGTCAAATGAAGTATCGATAGTTCGATCTATTCATAGCTCTTAACATCTATGAACCTTGGATCTACAGTACATGTATTGCTACTGCAGAGAATCAACTGGTTCTGGTGTGCGCCACGAACTGACATGCACAGAGGCCATGGATCTTCGCTGAACCCGGGAAAGATTTCCTCTCTATCTTAAATTTCTTTCCTGATGGTTGGTGTGCGGATTACCTCGCACAATCTATCGGCAAACGTTTTTCAAAGTTTGCGCCCTGGTTGTCGGTAATTTTTGTCAAAATCAAATGCAGATTTGACGAGTGATTAAAAAATTAACGAGTGAAACTTTTAGAAATTTTAATGTTGAAGTTATACCAGTATAGGTTTGTTATTTTTATCTCAAGCATATATTGATTTTTTTAATCAATAATTTAGCATCCATTAGGAGCTAGACCTAAAAATGTACTCTTGTCTCCAAAATGTTGTTATCCTATTCTTTCCATTTGAGTAGGCATGCATGCTTGCTTACGTGTAATCTTTCAGAAAAAAAAATCCAGATCTGATAATCCTGTCTATTTTTGCCGTGCCGTCTGGTGAGGGTAATTCCTAAGAAAAATTGAGCGCGGATATCTTTTATATACGACTACGTTTTTTCGACTCAATCTGTTTTTTTGTCTTTCGGGTATGAAAAAATCTAAGAAACGTACGTAATTGTAAGACGTAAGACTGTAAACATATTTCTCATCGTATTTTGTTGAGTTGATACTACGAAAGAAACTATTGAATCAAAATTAAATTCCCTAGACTTTTTTGTCATTGATGTCCTGAATAT
>JAUJYS010003887.1:0-12573 GCA_033995665.1 Melogona broelemanni | reverse complement strand
TTCTGTAGTCCAATCTAATGATCTAATGTTGCCGTCTCCGTCGCCTAATGGTCTAGGCCACAACCTTCCTTTTTATTTTACAATAAGAGTATTCAATTTGCAGTAGCTGCCAGCGCACCTTGCGGTGGATATCTTTTTCTCTATTTTTTTCAGATTTTGTTCTGGAGTCACCCCAACTCGATAATAGAAAGAGAGTGGTGCACGCAGCCGCCTGCAGAATATCGATTTTTATATCACACGCTGCTCTCATCGGGGGAGACGTCGTGATGGAAGCACATTCTGGGTGGAACGTCGTCGCACTCCAATTTCGCCTGGTGAGGAATGATATCACGGGGGGTGCAGCTGCGCGCCTGCCGACTGCAGCCCCACTTACGCGGAGAGCCGTACGGCGCCTGCAGCCGACGCAGGGGAGACAACGGTGGTTCGGGTCCGACCCACGCCTGCGCCGGCGGCCGTGCAACACCGCCACTCTTAGAATCCGTGGCCGCGTCACCCACCACCTGTAGATGATGATGAACCAACCCCGTGCCGGGAGGTATCTCGGTGGAAGCCGGCGATACCAATGGTGAGGGATTACTGCTGAGGCTGTGATCGTAGATATCGCTGATGGTATCCGCGCCCGACGGGCAGCTATCCTGCCGGGACGGAAATGCGGCGCCCAGACGCGGTGGCTGCCGCTTGCACGATTCCCAAGTCCGGTGCATGGCCTCCTCCTGTTCGTGATCATGATCGTAGTCGTAGAGTGGCGGTAACTGTTGCTGGTAACTCGGTTCACGTTCTTTACAGCCACCGTTACTGTGCGGACTTCCTGCCACCCCCGCTTGCCCACTTCCGCTGCACGAGGGCGCCTCCTTGGGCGAGCTGCACGTCAAGAACACTTCGTGGTCACCGTGGTAGCCGGTATCCTCCGACGTCTTGGAGGTGGACGTGTCCTGACTGAGGTCAAAGCTGAGCCGCGCGCCGTCGTAACTGGGACCCTCGCCGTCCGAGTCCAGCTCCAGCATGTTGCGGCAGGTGGGATCCAGAATGGTACGCGGGACTGCCTCCACCACCGCCGAAGTGACCAGCACCCGGTTGTTGAGGCCGGACACCATGCCTACACACACCGTCTGCGGGGTGTCCAACAATAGGTGGGAGCTCTCCGTGTAGAAGTCGACGTCCTCCACTACCGTGCCGTCGTGGAGTGGACCGCCCATGTTGGAGGAGTGCCGGCAGCCGTAGTCGTCCGATAGTCCACCGCTGGCTGAGAAGGAGTGACAGGAGGTGGCGTTGCCTCCTACCCCGTGGGCTGACAGTCTGGTAAACCGTCCACTGCTGCCCCGCGAGCTAAGACTGGACAAGTCGGAGAGGGTTTCCGGAGTGGCCAGCGGCGCCAGACCCACCCAGTCGTCGCGGATGGGTACCTGCTGATAGTAGTCGTTGACACCGTAGCGGGGTCCCATGAGGGTACGCGGGGCGCTGAGTGTTCGTTGGCGGTGCAGGTGGTTGGCCAGGTGGTCCTCGAGCACCACGTTGTATTCCCAGCTGTGGGTGGCGCTGGGCGGGAGGGCGGTAGCGGAGGCGGCCGCGTCGGCGAGCTCGCCCGGGCAGCTGGAGTGGATGCTGAGGCCGTTTAGCGATTCGGGGTTGAGGTCGGTGAAGCTGGTTTCCAGGCAGAGGCGATGGGGCGGGGTGCGGTCCAGAGGTGATTCGGGAGAGTCGGGAAGGAGTTGGGCGTGGTCGGCGTCCGAGAAGATGCGCTGGGGCTTGGGTGGACCCACGTTACTGAGCACCTGATGACGATTGCGAGAAAAGGTAGGAAAATAATTTTTGAACTTTCCAAGTGTACAATGTAAAATTGGACGAATGCGAATACATGTTCTTCTCACTTTGTAGCGGTTAAAGCTATTGTGATGCAAGCCATTTTTCTAATTTTTTTTTAAATTTAATCACAAAAATTGAATCTACGGATGAGAAATTGTTGAAAGAAAATGTATAAACCGCCGACTCGAGTCAGCACAAGTTTCTAAAACGCATAGATGCCTAAGTGATAATTCTAATATCGTTTCTCAGCTCGAGGAAAAATAATTTAAACCACTATGGCTTTTAACTGGTTCATACATGTACCTATACCTGTTTCAATAAGAGCGGTTTCACATTAGCCGTAAACCGTCCACGGTTAGCCTCGTCATGCAGGCCCCTGATGCTGCTGTGCTGTAAGTTGCTGCCTGCCGTAGGCAGCAGATAGTTCTTTTTAGACTGTGGTGACTGAAAAGTCGACCGCATTTAAGAGCGAGTCGTTTCAACGTGAATATTACTGACCTTTTGCAGTGCCTCTAATACTTTATCCGGCATGTGATCCTGGATCATGACCGGCGAGATGAGTACTTGGTCGAAATCAGTGTTCTCCGCCCATAGAGCTTGGTACACCGGTTCAGTCTTGTGGATAATTTGCCTGCAAAAACCATAGAAACTGACATTTAAATTGTGCTTGGAGGACTTCTTTCGATATGACATATTCACATTTTAGTCTCCAAATATTTTTAATTGAGGTTATTATGTTCATTTTTTTTAATATTGGGACATTATTGCTAAAATATGCTTGCCACATGTAAGTTTCCAAGCTTAATTGCCTACCTCCATCTTTTGTCGTATTTTTGGCTGCCATTTTAATAAAGAAAATATTTGAATAACAATCAGTGATAGGAACAAGTTAATTAATTGGCTGTGAAATGCGTGGCACTAGTTTACGATAGGACGCTTGTACGAGTAAAACTCCACCAAGCTGGAGTCATTTTGCATTTTATGAGTCGTCCTTCGTCGCAATTCATCTTTTTAGACTAATCTAAACCGAAATAAATTACAAAAAAATTTCGACTTATATAAATTTTTTCAGTAATCAATTACTGGATGTCGTCAACGATTTTTTTTAGGGGCTGATAAAAGGAATAATCGTTTGTTAAATTACCGGGGTGTATTGTTTATTCAAATTAACTGGATAGTTATTAAGTTTATCTTATTTTCTTTTGCAGCCAATGATTAGTCTAAAAAGATGAGGGTTTTGTGGACGGCATAACTATTGATAAGACGTAGGTGTAGACGTGATTTCCAAATGTAAAAGGTACTCACTCAGCCTTGGTAGGATGGTGCCTAACCACGTGAATGATTCGACCCGGCGGATAGAGGGGCTGATGCACGGTGAGCGCGATGTTTCCGTCGCCAGGGTGCGAGGCGACTTGACGGCTAGTCTCCTTGTCGGGAAGATCGTAGGCCATCGGGTCCACCTCGGAGGACTGCGACTGGCAGCAGAACACGCTGCCGGCGATTACCTTCCACTACGTGGACAAATTATATTGGAAAACAAGCTTGAATCATTCCAAATGACAAATCTCTTTATATCCATCTAAATGAACATATTTGTGAAAAATAGGTCATAGTATAAAAATGAATAGAAATTTACTTTAACAAGTTTGATATGGTACATTTTTTGTAGGTGTATTTTTTGTACCTTTGGGTCCCGACTTCCTTTGATGGCGTTGATGAGATCCGAGCGCAAGTACTCCATCTGGTGGAGACCGATACGGGGTACAACGTCTTTTCCGATCACTACCGAAGTGATGAATGATTTCGTGTACTCTACGGCTGGCATACTGGATCGTAAAATAAAGTAAGTAATTTAAATTTCAGTTATCTCATTTGAAGTTTCAAGTTCCAAAGATGGCTAAGCTGTGCTGTAGTACGCAGCTGTACCTTGGCCTATTGGCCATTATAAAAAAGTTAAGGATCTTTAAAACACAAATGCGAAGGTAGCTTTTTATGCTGTGTAAATATTGCTACAAAATTACCTGAGTAGGCCACCTGGCGGCGAATATGCATAACACACTAAGTTTGGAAATTCCTGTTTGAGGAGGATGGCCAATATGGCGGCTGTCCCGGCTCCCAACGAGTGTCCGACCAGCACCATGTCGTATGTCTGCGTGCCTCGTTCGATGTCGTAACCGAATGCTTTGGATAGCACCATCTCCTCGCGGAGTTTCTTGCGAATGTATTCGGCAGCATGCACCATACCCTGAAATTAGAAAAACGCTATTGTTTTTGCGAAAAAAATCATGTGCGAATCGTCGAGGAATTTGCATTGCTTTCTCTGTTGCGTACAGAATGCAAATTGTGATGCCTACGTGGGCCAAAAATTATTAACGGCATTCCCATTTTTTAAAACAAATATTCCGCTACGCTTCATGCAGAGAAACGTTGGCGGCTTTAAATTGCTGCCAGCACAACACACATCAGAAACCACACATACACGCCTGCCGCGACAGTGTGCTGCGTGTTTTATCACGGCATCCAACACGGGGCAGCATATTAGACTTTCAACGTTTGTTGCGGCTAATGTTAATAGTCCAGAATATTATTTTATATTTCATAGTTCTCGTCTCAAATTTTATTACATCTGTAAATATCAAAAAATTGATTTATGTTACAGGAAAACATTACAAATATTCTCAGAATAAAAAATACATCACACGTACAGAATTAAGTAATCAAAAAATTGAACGCCAATTTCTATCTGCGTGTGTTAAATTACCTTGTGACCGATCCATTCGTCCCTAGGAGGATCAATTGGCAGTTGTTCTCCTTCAGCGTTCAAATCGGTGATAACATCCTACGAAACATTAACAAATATAAATTGTATGCTTTTGCTGATGAAACAATGTGGCAATGACTGTTGACAACGTAGTATAGTTTGCACTTTGACCGTATTCGCTTACCTGAAGAGATAATGTTCCCCTGATGGAAACCACCACCTTCCTTTTGTTGTGATCAACGGCTACAAAAAAGGGAGTCTCGCCAACCTACCAAGAGAAAAAAACCACAATAAGCTTTAAAAAATCTTTCAAAGCTTGAGTCATAGCTTGTGTCTTGAAATCCATTCCATTGAACATGATAAATAGTTCAAGTCTTTGTTTTTACCTCTACGTGGTATGTGACATAGACGATGGCCGACGTGTCCAAATCCATCATCTTGCACATGGCCGCGTGGTTGCATTGGCAGCAGTTGTCTTCCACCACCATCGCCTCCTGGTGGGGTTTCTTACGACAATGCGACCAACAGCAACAGCACCTGTTTTAAAAACAAGAAAGAAACCAGTCACTCATTGAAGAATCAAATCACTAGATAGTGAGTACTTGCATTTTATGTGTGCCGCAGTTTTGCTGCCCTTAGCTTGCTACCTTAGGAAAGGACACAATCGGCAAACTCCGGTACCCGCATGCCCTTTGATGTACATGGGCCATCCGTACACAGCCAGTGCGTAGCGCATGTAATGGATAACGTTCTTGAATTCCTCCAGAATTTCCTAATTGACAATGGAAAATACATACCAATTTTATTGTAATTGCATTTTTGTTATTTTATTTAAGCTAATTTGTTAGCTTTGTTGATAATATTTAAATAATATTTCTGAACGACTCCCTAAAATTTTCTTTCTGTGATTACAATGATATTTTCATTATATAGTTCTTCGAACAACTTACGGGGTTATGCAAGGCAAGAAACCGACTTGCTGGAGTAATTGGAATTCCGGACAAGAACTCGTACGTGTCATTCTCTTTCTGAAATAATAAATAAGTAAAAATCATCCAAACCGTTCTTGCAACTCTGGTCGACAACTTAAAAATGAATATAACTACGAGATAGGTGGCTCTACGTGAATCGGCAGCCGTATTGTACCTGTGCCACTATGGCTTCCTTTTCCAACTTCTGCAGGTGACGAAGTAGCACTAACCCTGCTATGACGTCACTGGGCACTACGTCCAAGTCTCGAAAAAACTCGGACAAAAGCTTGGCGATTTCTGTGAAGGAGTTCTAGAGGAGGGAGAAGAAAACCTGACTTGGTTTGCACTTGAACACTACGCTTACAGGACAACCACAATTTAATTAAAAAAATATAAATTACTCACGCGATGGTGGCTGTCATTTTGCCCAGCGCAACAGAATAAAAGTCGACACCGGGTGTTCCAACTTTCCTGATATGCCCTCATCACTTTCCTGCAATTTATTTTAATTTTGTCAGCTATTACTATTTCTATTTTATTTGACAACATATTTTAGTAGCAAGGTCGATCACGTATTACAAGATAATACTACAGTTATTAAACTTTTTGCGAATTTTTTTTAAGGATTTGCGATCGCCGAAAAATAGCGATACATTAGCACGAAAGTCTACTCGTGACAAATTATTGGTTGACTTATGAAAATTAATTTTAATAAGAAAAAAATAATGAATATTAGATGCAAATTTTAAAGTATGTATTTGTAACTTGTAATTCGGTACTCGAATAAATCAATGTGTTTTAAGCGAATTGGATACCGCGACGGCATAACTAACCTATGTCGCCAATCCCTGTGCATACTCCCCGATCGCTTGTAGTTGAACCGTGTCTTGCTGTCTCTCAGACTGCGCTGGTAGTTCTTCATTTTAACCCAGCTGCGGCCAGCCGCATCGAAGGTGCACCACAGGGTAATAATCACGCTGACCACCACGCACCAGTTACAAATGACAACTCCTGTAAGTTGAAATGCAAGCTAAATTGAGGAAAGCCTTTCGTATTATTTAATATTACATTTTACTGACTGTTAGCGCACGAACCTAGGTTTCAAATTTCACCAAATATTTTTAAATCTTTATTCTCATTGTAATTAATTTTACATTACGATAATGTTATCGAATGAATCAAAAGGTTAATTCGCTTTGTGATTTGGATATTGATATACTAAACGTGTTATATCTGATAAAACCAATGGCAGCGTTACTTACCCACTGTGACGTTTTTAGCCGAACCAGCCGGACACGTATGATAGTTGTTCACCAACCATATTACCCCTACTATCAGCCAGCCAATTTCCACAAACAGAATTCCTGTGACGAAAGAGAGAATTAGAATATTATTGCATGAAAACGATTTATTTTTTCTTGTAAATATTTCAAGATTAATGTATCTAAGTACTCAGATTAATGAACAAATTAATTTCCTGTGAAAAGTAAGCAATTAAAAAACAAAAGTAAAACCTTAAAGCTGTAAAACTAAATAATTAAAAATAAATGTTTTTTGATCTTATTGTATTCAACTAGTTAATTTAATGAGTTAAATATTTATTTATTTTGTTCCACGGGGTTCAGATACAAATTGAATTAGATATTTAAAATGTCTGTCGATAGGCCCGCTCTCTATTGCAGCAAAGCGCTCCTAGCGACAAACAGACGAACTTTTTCTTACTATCCACCGGTTCGCCAGTAGGATGATAAAAACAATTTGGCGAAAAAATAAATTGGTCGCGCCAGGTTCCGTCGAGCATACATTTAAATTAGGAGAATCCGCGATCGACCGCGGCGCGCGAATGTGATTGCAAACGCACCCAAGCGAATGTAGAGCAGATACTGCATGGATGCCCGCGGTTCCGTCTCCAGGATCGTTCCTCGCAGGCTGACCCAGGCGATGGCCGCCTCCACGCACACGCAGCCGCCCAGCAGCACCACGTAGCCCACCAGGTGTTCGAATAGGGTGTTGACGCACGCCACCTCGCGGTTGAACGTGAAGGTGGCCAGGACGATGGACAGCACCAGCAGCCTGTAAAAAATTACGAGAGCACGTGTTAGTTGATGGAAGTTTTATCGCTCATGATGAGGTTTTCAAAGGTCAGAAGGGAACATGTCAATATATTTGAATATGTCGAGGGTGAAGACTCGGTGGAAAATGCAAGTCGTGGTGCACAAACATCTATATAAAAAAAATTGGATAGGATAAATGTTTTATGCCCGTATGTACCGACAAAATGTAACACAATCAGAACATAAAAGTAGCGCTATGGAGCGATCATCAGACCGCAATTATCATTTATCAATGGACGATGATGTAAAATGTTGGGTTCCTAAAGAATAATTGCGATCATCTAAACGCGCCATAGAACCACCTTTATCTTCAGATAGTATATTTTTTAATGCTGTGGTAATGTGAACGTTGAATTTAATGAACTCCAATTCTATCTGTTTAGAGATTTTTACCAAACGGCATGAAATTATTGATATCTGATAAATTCCCAAAACTATCGCAAGACTATCGCTGCCTTGTTTAGTATCGACCATCCATTATTTATTCGTGACGACAGAAGTGGTTGGATGGTTTTGGTGCACACTTACCCGACCTAATATTTTGGCAAAAGAGGAACGGTATTTATGATCAGCCCTATCAACAAATGGTGACAACTGTCTACTGCCTGGTGATGTTTATTTACAAGTTTGTGCTTCGGTGGTTCAATGTGGTTTATGGGTAAACATTTCAACGCAGCAACAAAAAACGATGTCGCAGCAACCCAAACGACGGAACATGCGAAACCCATTGTTTTGAGGCAGTTAGCCTCACTGCGCTTTAGCAGACGTCTTTCCCTCTCGTTCTTTACTATAATATCTCCTTGTTTACACTCACTTCCGTTTCCCGTCATGTCGTTGTAATGTCGGAGAAATTAATGCACAAAAAACAATCCGTTGCAATCGCCTTGTATATCATTCATAACTGTTTATTAAACTGTTCTTTCGATACTACAAGTCGTCTGGAGTCAATCCGCCCCATTGGTGACCCTGATAAGTAAGTGATCGTACAATAAACAGCGATCTGAACGTTGGCACCTAACCCTAAAGTAGCGTCGTTCACACAACCGTGCTGGTCCGAGTGTGCACACCAAACTACAATCGCAATCGCAGTAGGGTGCGTCGTCATAAACTTTCATGCTAACTCGATCGTCAGCTCGAGATATAACGCAGCAAACCGGTCTCTCATTCATCGTTTCCAACAACATTTTGGTACTTTCGCCCGAAATGAGTCTCCTGCATTCCCCACCCGGCAACCAACAATCGACAGCGTCGACAGGCATACCATCTGTGGCGTCAGCGAGTTCGAGCTCGGCCACACAGGCATCGCAAGCTATGGATATGTCCAATCCAATTTTTGCGGCAGCCGTCCAAGCTCGAGTGGACGCCATGTTGGCCGCTAAACAAAACACGCCATCAAACCCTGCCCAACCAACAGCGGCTTCTCAACAAACGACCGTCGCAGGGCCGTCAAACAAGCCAGCTAATCCAACAACACCCTCTGGTACCGCCGTAGCGACAGCTACATCAGCTCCGCAACAACAGGCAGGGGTCCTGCCTCCACCGTTTCTGCCCAAATTCAGGGATAGGAACCCCGAGTATTGGTTCGAGCTGCTCGAGGAGTACGCTACTGACATCGGAGTCTCTGGTCAAGTAGGTTTATTCAAATTACTTACCCAGAACTCATTCGAGGCGTCGGGTGTTGAGGCTATTCTGCGTCCGCTGAGGGCTAAAGGCAAGTGGGACACTATATACACGGACGCCAAAATGCTGTTACAAGCCAAGTTCGGTCAGTCCCAAGAAGATAAGTGTTGGCAATTATTTCAAAACACCTCGTTGGGCGACAGACTACCGTCCGATCTCCTCCGTGAGATGCGAGCAATGGCCGGGGGCGCCTTCGACGAGTCGATTATTAAGCGTGTCTTCGTGAGAGCTCTGCCGTCGGAATTGCAAGCGATTGTCCTCACACACATGGGGGTGTTGGAGGACGCGGCCACGAAAGCGGACACCGTCGCTAGTGCTTGGCGATGGCTGCCTCAGAACGCTCCAATGCTGGCAGCGCTGCAGCACCCTAACATCAGCAGCATGTCCAACCCCGACTTCGCCTACGGATTCCAACAAAATGCGCGTTCGGAGCTGGCCTCATTTGCCGGCCTTGGGGCAGAAGGTGGTACGAGAGAGTCGCGCTCCAGAGTCCGCTCACCTCCTCCGCAACCTAAAGTTAAATCGACGGATGAGCTACTTCACGAGGTGCTCAACGAACTCGTGAAATTAAACGCCAGATCTCAACCAGCTTCACGCTCGCAGTCTCGCTCTCAATCACGCGGCTCCAGCAAGCAACGCCAGCAACCTCATCACCTTATCGTGCCTCCTCCCGACCAATGTTGGTATCACGCTGCGTTTGGCGACACAGCCAAACACTGCAAAGCTCCGGAAAGGGGAGGTAGGTGCAGAGACTATGAGCGTTGGTTGGAATTGCAAAAATCAAAAAACTAGTGTCTTCCCCGGTGAGCGCGGTCACTGCGGGAACTGACCAGTTCCGCGTTTTTTTAAACGATTTCCAAAATAACCTCACCTACCTCATCGATTCCGGTGCAGCGGTCTCCGCGGTTCCTCGAACCTCGGCGAAAGAGGATAACAACACTTTCAACTTGTCAACACCAAGCGGCAGTGTCATCAAAACGTTCGGGTATTCAGCCATAAAAGTCGACATAGGCATGAATGACCCAGTCGAGTGGACGTGCATCATAGCCGACATAGAATATCCCATACTAGGAGCCGACTTCCTTTTCAATCAAGGTCTCCTAGTGGACACAGAACGGTGTTGTGTCATTCGCGCGTCCACCGGTCAGCGGTCCCCCAGCGGTCAACGGGCCCATAGATGCCTATCTATTGGCTCCGTAGACCCTCAACCGTTCCTGGACATCGCCACAGAGTTCCCAGCAGTCGTCCAGCCAGTCCTTCGCCATCCAGACAACGCACTTCACGCGACCGTCCACCACATTGTAACTTCCGGACCACCGTGCTCTGCCCCCCCGAGGAGACTTCGACCGGACAAGTACCGGGACGCCAAAGCTCAGATGGATGAGCTGGTGCACCAGGGACTAGCGCGACCGTCGAGCAGCAACTTCGCTTCACCTATACACCTCCAGCCGAACGCAGCCGGCGGGTGGAGGATGTGTGGCGTCTACACCGGCCTCAACGCAATAACCAGACCGGATAAATACGCGGTTCCACACGTGCATGACATTACCGCGCGGCTGTCCGGCTGCACGGTGTTTAGTACGATTGACTTACGTAAAGCGTTCTATCAAATTCCCATGGCTAGCGAGGATGTCCACAAAACTGCCGTAACCACACCGTTTGGCCTCTATGAATTTCTGGTAATGCCTTTTGGTCTGCGTAATGCAGGCCAAACATTCCAGAGATTCATAGACGGCGTGATTCGCGGTCTGGACTCGGCAGTGGCCTACTTCGACGACATTCTGGTGTCCTCTAAAAGTCTCGAATTGCATAAACTACACCTGCGTCAACTATTTCAACGGCTAGAAAAGCATGGTTTAATCATTAACTTGTCTAAATGCGTCATAGCTGCGGAATCGGTCAAATTCTTGGGTTATGTTATTTCTGCAGCTGGAATCGCTCCTCCAGCAGACCAAGTCTCAGCTATGACCAATTTCCCTCGACCGAATACCTTTCTCGAACTCCGTAGGTTTCTGGCAATGCTAAATTATTTCCGCCGATTCCTGCCAGCTGCGGCCCAGCAGCAAGCACCACTCCACGCTTACCTAGTGGGCAGTTGTAAAAACGATAAGCGTGTAATTAAGTGGTCAACCGAAGCGATTGAAGCTTTTGAAACAGTGCGCGCCTCCCTGGCGTCCGCGGCTACCTTGACATTCCCAAGGGACGATTTCGAGAAAGCGTTGTTCGTCGATGCATCCGATTCGGCAATAGGAGCGTCACTCCAACAGCGTGAGGGCCCAACAGACGATTGGCGACCAGTAGGGTTCTTTTCTAAAAAATTAACACCAGCTCAGAGAAAATATAGTACATTTGATAGGGAGCTTTTGGCTGCTTATGCAGGGATCAAACATTTCCGTCACCTGTTGGATCAACGCGCCTTTTTCCTGATGACAGATCATAAACCTCTTGTGTATGCGGCTCAGGCGTCAACAGAAAATAAATCACCGCGGCAAAGTCGATATTTGGATTTCATTGGGCAATTTTCTCCCGACTTGATCTATGTGGCCGGGGAACAGAATGTAGTCGCAGACGCGTTGTCTAGAGTGGACATCAGCTGCGAGGGGGAAGTGGCAGCCATTGCCTTTCCAGTCTTGCTCTCAGCATTGAAAATTGCTGAAGCACAACGGACCGACCCCGAATTGTCATCCTTGTTAGCTGATCGCTCTTTGACTTCCTTTCAGTTAGAGCCAGCCCCCGTTCCAAACTCCGCACTCTTACTGTATTCGGATGTATCATCTGGTTCGAGAAGACCTTTCCTACCTCTAGGACTGCGCAAAGTGGCGTTCGATGCGTTACACTCATTAAGTCACCCAGGAGTGGCGAAGTCCAGGGCGGCGGTTAGCCGTCGTTTTGCATGGCCGTCCCTGAGATCTGATGTGGCGCATTGGACTAAGTGCTGTTTGAGTTGCCAAAAATCAAAAATCTCCCGTCATACTCGTTCAGCTCCGGGTACATTTCCATTGCCATCCCAACGCTTTGATGATATCCACATGGATTTAGTTGGTCCCCTCCCATCTTCTCGAGGTTGTACCTATTGCCTTACTGTCGTCGACCGCTACACGCGCTTCCCTGCGTGCTACCCGATACCAGATGCGACAGCATTGACAGTGGCGAGAAAATTCTTGGAAGAATGGGTGACATTGTTCGGATGTCCCATTTCGATAGTAACCGATCAAGGCCGGCAGTTCGAATCAGACTTGTTTAA
>JAUJYS010003886.1:0-12576 GCA_033995665.1 Melogona broelemanni | reverse complement strand
GGCGTTCCTCCGTTCCTCAAAAAAGGAACCAGTTCCTAGGAACGGGAACTTTCCGTTCCGTTCCTACCCAGCACTGCATGTAAGCAATACATTCCCTGCTACTAACGTTTCCCGGATAAGCGGCTTGTAGAGTGTAACGGCGGATCTCAAGGAGATATTAAACAAACTAGGACTGTTCATATAATTGTCGATCATTGTTTCATTCCATCAGCGCGCTATCACAGCGCGGAGAAACAAAGCACGCCTTCACAAATAGTTTATTCACAAAAGGCGACATCCTTACAGCCTCACTGAATAAAATTGGCATCCCCACCTTATGATCACACCATATACTGTGCTTTCACAACGCCTGAACTTCGGACAGTCGTATCTCGTATGCATTTCTAATCTCGTATGCATTTTCGAAAAGCGTTCGACAGAAGCAAACTAGCTATACGGTAATATCGCGTAAAAATACCAGTATGCGTGTTGGCTAATAGTACATCAGTGCATCTCAAAATATATTCAAAAGGCTTACAATACCACATGCAGGCATTGTGTTAGTATTACCGCTGAAGGCCATACAAATGATACAGGACAGACCTGCAGCGTGTCGGTGATTGTGCCCAGAAACTTTAAACTTTGTATGCATATCGTCATATCGAATAGGTTCCTAACAATTGAAAATACCGGGAACTTTTTGTAATCTACTCGTGCAACAAGGACAAGGACATGCTTAATCAATCCCAGGAATTGTATTTACATATGAATTGATAGAATAGCAATACCGTGACAGAAATGACGTATAAATGAAAACATCAAAATATTTGAAAGTCTAAGAGGAAAAGAGAAACACGTGGAAGATTTATGCTTGTTTTGTGGGCGTCGCCTGTCGTATTTTTTACGTGCAAGTTAGGCCCATATCGCATCGGCTGATCAAGAGCTAAGCACAACTTGATTACAAGTAAAAATGGTCGTGTGGTTTCTTGAGTGTTCTTCTTAAGTTTTCATGGTCGCGTGGTTTCAAATTTGTTTTTAAAATAACAATTCAAATTACATTTAAAATTAGGAAACAATACGACTTCGCTATTTCAATTATTTTTTGACCGACAAAAGAATTAACAGCAATTTGAAATGTCTTCATTTCAAGTTGCTAAAACTCAATTTCTATTTCCAATAAGTTATTATTCTATGCCAAGACATAGTCCCTCGTATGGGACTGCCTGAGGATTACAGTTTATTGTAAATTGTGATGTTCATGTTATTTTCTGACATACTAAATTATTGATGGTAATACAAGTATGTCCATTTGTGACATGGATAATACATGTCCATCATGCCCTCGAAGGCATTTTCAGATGCATTTAAAGTAATTTTATTACGTCTAATGCCATCTTAAGACATCGTTAAAAAATATTCAGCCATTGCAGTGACCTAAAGCAGTTTATACAGCTGTATAAGGCTTTACTACATTGTGTGTAGCCCTTGTGAATGAACGAATCCATGAATGATTTTTGACGTTAGCTGAACCACTGAGCTCATGAGGACGAGAGATACAAATCTCGTTAAAATCAGGTGAACGCATATACCGGCGGTCTCTCAAAGAGTTTGCTACACTATAATAAAATAAAAAAACTGAAAATGTCCGGACCAAGAGTCTGCATCATGGCGACCTTGGTCCGCGCACGGAAAATCGCGATCCAATGACGGAATCTTCCGCCTTTTACCCCCTCCAATATGCGCAGAAGCCGGCACGACTATGGCGATTGGTTGTGGGGTGGCCTTCGGGGAAAAGTCATGCGGGACATCAAATTACACATCCTGCAGAACCGGGGTCGGGCCACCAACATCACGACATTCATTACCACGGCTAATTAATCGGCTAATTAATTCATTACCACGGCTAAAAAATACGGAATTTATGCCGTAGGTAACTTACCATAGTTTCGAAATCAAGCGGCAAAGTAATGGCATGGAGTTTAACGTTAAAATGGAGGAAAAAGTGCAGTTATTACGCAATAATTGGGGGTGGGGGAAAATTCCCGACAATTATAGCGCCTCACTCCTCCCCCAGCTCGATCAAATATAAATGACGCCATTTCAAACCGGTTTTGGTGGGCGTTTCGTGGGAGTGGCTCCGGGACAATGCATGAAGAAAATTACAGAAGCTTCGCCACTGTGATTTTTGTCAACGGAAGGTTACTGTCATGGACGCATGTCTGACAGTGAATGAATAGTATTGTTTCGAATAGCTGCACTCTAGCTATGAATTTGGCTAGTGAATAACTGTAGCTGGTGAATGAATGTGAATGAATTTGCGAGATTAACCCCAATTATACACGTAATTTATTTATTTTTTTAATTCCCACAAAAACTCGGCATTTTTAGAAGCTATATTTTTTTTTTTTTTTCAAAATTGCACCCATAGAAAGCTACGAATGACTTTAGCTAGTGAATGAATGAGCAAGATTAAGCTCAATTTATAATTGCACTTTTTTTTAATTCCCCCGCCGTGCTCGGCGTTTTTCGAAGCTATAACTGTTTACTAAAATTAAAAACTGCTACCATAGAAAGATACGCAGGTGGGCCTGATGAAATAAATGAAAGTCTCAATAAAAAGGGATAATTCGAATTAACGACGCCCGACAAACGCAGTACTTAATCAATTGCGAATTATCTGCGGCCAAAGTGCATCAACATCCGCCCCATATTTTTTGTTGGTGTTTACGAAAGGTTTAAGTACAGGTATACAATTCGACTGATGCCGACATTCCCCATACCCCGTAGACAATACCTAAAAATACGAGCAAAAACATTTAGGAACGCTGAGCTTTTTTTCGCTCACTTGGCACGATGCGGGCAGCGCGCGCGAATAGAATATAGGGGAGCTCGAAAGCGATCACAGATCCATTCCATTGTGCCCGCTGACTATTATTATTTCATGTGCCATCGTGTACACACATAACAATAATTATTTCCTATGCACGATGCTCTCGCTCTCTCTACGCTTGGCTATACCCATGTTATAGACGCGAACACAAAAAAGGTGTAAACAATACAACGCATGCTTGCCCTTGCGCTATTGGTCAAGGACAGCTAAAGCCGACAGAATACAAAATTAATAACCCGTAAACAATTGCCATACAGCCGTGCCGAGTTGATTGGAATCACCATTTTTATGGACGGCATCTGCGCGCATCAAACTACCAGAGCCCATCTCAATGAATCTGTAGATCCACACTTCTGATACATCTGTACACCCAAAGTCTCAAGCCGGCACACAGATTGGAATCACTGTGTTTTGGTGAGATCGATTATGTGCGGCCTATCTCTGTGATTCCCAAACCCTATTCGATCATTTTTTAAGCGAATTCAGTCTACGCAATCAGCAAAATTGCACGTTAAAATAATATATGAATTTTTGGTTTAATAATTTTTTCAAAAGTCATCCTTTTATGAATATTTTTGGTAAATACTGTGCAGAACTATACTTATATAAATTCAGCAAGTGGACCACACTTCAACTGGGTTATGAAAATTCTGAGATCTTGTTAAAAAGGTATGAAGGATACAGAGAAACCCCATGGGTAAACCGCGACGCGTTGACCGCTATCAAACGCTTTCCTCTAATTCCATGCTGTTGCAATGAAAGTTTTAATAAAGTCAATTCAGCGATATTGACCAAAACAAAATAAAAAATAACTGACCAGAGGGCACCAATAACTATCACGCACATTGTCGATTTGGCAATTCCTTGCTGACGTAGGGATAGTGTAAAAGTAAGAATATGGTGAAGGTACGGAAATGATCATAGGAATGGGATAGGGTGAAATTTCTCAGGACGTTTCTTCAGCTCCTAAATTATTCCGTCATCGCGGTTTTGGCCAGCGCTTCCCATCATGCACTCGTTGCACTGAACCTTAACACTGAAGGCATACGTACAGCACAGGTAAGTGTTAAGCGAGCGCAGTTCACGGGCTTCTAGTGTTCACTCGGTTCAACCGCATCGGCGTGCAATCAAGTTCACTTTTTCGACGCATGTACAAATGACTATACATGCGTGTACCACACATACCGCAATTGATGTGCGAACTATCGTCACAGTCTGGTAATTCCTGCACTCAACCTGATTGCTGTGCCACTGCTGCGCTCTGCCGATCGGTTTGGGATATTAGGAAGACAGAAGGGCAAAAAACGTGGCGCAAATGACATAATCGGTCGGATTGTTGTTGCGATACAACATCACTAACATGGCGTGGCCGTGAAGGAATTTTGGGCCGACAAGAGTTGGACAACAATGGGAAACAATACCCTTTGTTCTCAATTTCCAAAATTCCAAACAATTCCAAACATTCGATATCTTATAGAAGAGTTAGGATAACAAATTAATTGGCGCAGAATTAAAAACGAATGGAATGGTGAAGAACTACTAAAGCACTAAACCATTTAACATATCCCAATTTCTAATAATGTCGCAAGAAGACATGCTTGTAAAGAAAAAAAGCAATTGCTCTGATAAACAACTCCCGGTGATCGAACGACGCTTGAACGTGCAAATACGAATAAGATGTTGAAATGTGTTGAAGTGCGAAAGTGAATTGCTTGTTGAGTTATTTCTAATGAGCCCGCAGCGCTGAATGCAATATGCCGAGTTGCGTTTTTTTTTTCTCGATCACCTGACACAGCCATTATGTTCAATCACTGATCTAGGTAAGCGCTAATGACTTTATGACTGCAAGAGGGAGGCCTCTGCCAGGAGACAAAAACATTATTACCGCTCGTCCTTCAGACAAGATCGACAATACATTTAGAAGATGGTTCTAATTTTACGAACACCCTAGCATTAAAAATGAAATAAAAAATAACAATTGCACAACACGCAATTTATAAAAGGAAATGAAGGAAATAAATGGAAAAAAAAAAGAAGAAGAAAACAGCTCTTTAAAACACAATTGAGCTGAGAAAAAAATACAGGTTGCGGATAGGCGGCCAAGCGGATAACTGTTGTCTGTTGGCCTACGGAAGGAAGCGATGGGAAAAAGAGGAAGGCAAGAGGGGAAAGGGATAAACGGTAAAAATTGACGGCCCGACGACTACACACACCGCTGCGCATCGTCAGGCCGTTTGACACAGACGGCTCGTGGCCAAAGAGTTAAATACCCCCAGTGAGTGCTTTTTTAATCAAAGCAACGTCTTACTTCCAATCGTAAGCAAGCAAAATTAGGCTCCTGGCTGACTAACTCATATAGTTGAGGTCGGAAGCCGAAAAGCGATGTACATTTATTGCCACATTAATAATAAACAAAATATTTTGTCACCGTCGCGATCAACGAGAATTTTTGAACCATCTTGGTAACTTATTCACGCACCTTTCTCATCCTTATTGTGCGCTTCGCCGCATGGCTCCGGAGCTCGCATGGTTTCTAAGCGCTACGGACATGTGAAGTTGTGGGCAGCGAATGGGTGTTCCAGGGACATTTTTTCCCTGCCCGCTAGAGGCGCAGCATCGGCAAATCAAAAAAGATTCGGTCATTTCATTGATCATTTTACGAGAATGCTCAGAAAAATACAGTTTATAGAATTTTGTTCAGCATTCAAAAGGACTTTGATACTTAAAAAAAAAAAAAAAAATCGGAAATCAATGTTCCATCCTACTTCCTGTATAGCCGAAAAAGACATCGCCAAGCTATATTACTGAGGCAAGAAACGCAATTTTTTCTTCCTACTATGTACGTATTTTTGTTAATCTCTTTTTACCCCTTAATTTAAGAGAATTTATAGAAAAATGCACAGGTAATATCGAATCCGTTTTTGCAAGTGCCTCAAAGAGGACATCGATTCTTTAATTGGATCAATAGTCAAAAAGTTCACCTGCCCACCAAATACTTTCACCGTCTACCAGCACCGGCCTGAGCACCGGCATCACCCCACAAAAACAGAAGGGCGCGCTTCTTAGACTGCTTGGGTGAGTGACTAGTCCGCGCCAGCTAGAGAGGGAGGAGGCGCGGGGATGGGCTTTGTGGCGCGTGGGTGAAAGGGAGTCGTCCATGCGCGATTTTCATCCCGCCAAGGTAGCACCTGCTATCCATCCCCACACAAACTGGATGATCGACTCGCGACGTAGCATACGATGGCGCATGTCCACGGGGGCAGTAAAATATTCGCGCATGCGTGGAATGGGTGACGCGTGCGCCGGTAACGGGGAGTGACGGTCGGGTGAGATCGAACGCGTTCCGGAAGTCAACGTTCTCGACACTGACCAAGCGTCAGAGAACGTATTGCGTATTGCGTCAGAGAATGTCATGGTGATTGTATTGCGAGACTGTTTTTTTTTGTATACCTGGAATTTATGCATACATTTTTTTAAAGATGACATTTTTAAAGATAAACGGATTTGTGCATCTCTTAGCTTCTTATACAGAAGTGTTTCTGACACAGAATGAGATTTTGTAATACAAAGGTTTGTGTGATTTTGTAATCTATTGATAAAAGTTGGTGCGTTTTTGCGACCCAAAAATCTGTGTGAGCTTGTAACACAAAATTGTCAAAAAATGTTTAATCTTGTAACCCAAAAAATTTGTTTGATTTTGTAGCAAAAAATTAGTGCGATTTTGTAACATACATGTATGTGGAGAAATTTGGTGTTCGCAAAATGTTAGAAATTAAACAGGAAATTGAAAAATATATATTTAACATTTTTTTCTCATTTAAATTACGATAAAACTTGATAAAATTATTGATATCTGATGTGATTTTGTTGACATACTTTACATCCCAGGATCAGTTAAAGAAACATGATGCTTTTGATGACATGATGCATACTGGTTTTTAATATGACGTGAACTGACGTGACGCCAACAGCAACTTCTAATTTTTTTCCCCCGAGTGATCTTATTGCAGAGGTGTGAATTTCAAATCCTCGACGTGCATTGACATAGTAGGCC
The DNA here is from genome assembly GCA_033995665.1 of Melogona broelemanni. Lineage (NCBI taxonomy): Eukaryota > Metazoa > Arthropoda > Diplopoda > Chordeumatida > Chordeumatidae > Melogona > Melogona broelemanni. The sequence goes on along the minus strand of JAUJYS010003886.1, from coordinate 5,653 downwards.
AAAAATAAATAATAATACTAATTATCAATGTTGACTCGTTGGGCAGGACGAGGAAAAACTCAATTGCCGTTTCGTGTCAGCGCCCCTAACGGGACCTTCAATGCTCAGACAAACATTTGCCGATTCCAACACACTGACAAAAGATTGGCCTACATGCAACAACAATAATACAAAAATATGAGCACACCACCAATTTATACAATTTCCAATAATGCCTACATTTTTATATCACACAAGCCCCAGCCACAGCACAAATTCCACAGATACCGTTTCGAAGAACCAAACAAATCTATTCTAATTTCTGTACTCCGGCAATACAGGCATGCATCGAACAGACAACATAGACATCAACCGCACAGCATTGTCCATACACAATAGCTACACCGGCATACACACCCAACTATACAGCACAAAAATGCATATTTCGCTAATCCTCACCTATACTGCTTTCACCACGGCCACACGGTTATTTACAGCTACAGCGAGTCTCAACTGAACCTGAACGCTATTATCTTAACCGGCAGTGTCGCCGCAACCGCAGACAGAAGCGGCGTAACCGCAATCGGAAAAACTCCAGGTAAGTCGGATCGGCGGTTGAAACGCGCGTTTCGGCCGCAACCGCCGTTCGTGAACCGTCTCCCCCATCCATTTTTACACCCGCGTCCGCGCAGCAGTTCACCGGTTCCGCTGACAATCAAGTTCGCTTTTTACCGGCTGGGTAGCAGCAGCAGTAACATGTGCGAACTCTCGTCACAGCCTGATAATTTTCCAACCGAATGACGGGGCTGGTAAAATGTGCAGCTACACGTATCGTTATTGAAAACGTGGCACAAATGACATAATCAGGAGGTATGCCTTATGTATGAAGACGTAACTCACCCCCAGCAGCGCGTGTTGGGGTGCCATGCGTACAAGGAATTTAATCCAGAAGGCTATATCATGCTAGACTACAAGCGTGTACATTTGAAAAACTTATGTAATGCGAATGCAAAAACGATACCAACGTAAAAAGCCTTTTGCATGACTCGAGTCTTCTGCAGGTGTAATGTTCACAGAATAAAATTCCGGAAATATTCCATAGAAAGGGATAAATGGCGTTTAAATTAAAAAGTTAGAAAAGTCTCGGAATGGAAGATTGCGCTTCAACGCAAAAGGCATCTCAAATTAAGATGCCATGCTTTTCAGAGCGTGGGTGTTTCAATGTCGATAGAGATCGATGAGAGGCGCGGTCATCTATTCTAAGACAGCACCTGCAGCTAGACTTGCAACGGATAAAAAAATCTAAACGCAATCAATTTCCGTCGACGTCGAAGCAAGCATTTACTTAATAATGTGTTATGTGTACAGGACTATTTCCTTTATTTAACAAAACCGCATTGCCCAATGCAAAAATAAGCGCGTAAGAATCTTGGGCACGCCGTTGCGAAAACACGACGGAATTTTATAGTTTCGCCGCCATTTCGAAAACGCCGTTCGCCACACGGGGCAACGGTGGCGCACGTAAGAAACAGGATAATCGGTCATTAAACTGAGGAATAAAATTTTGCTCACATAAATGTCCATTTCCTGACTGCCATAAACCCTGCTTGATGAATTGCGAATGTCATTTTCGACGTTCGCGATGGCCAATGCATTCGAATGGTAAGAATGTGATATCGTAGACCAAGAATGCGATATCATAGAAATGACATTCAGATACATGCTTTGATCCCCAACAATCCATGCCTACATGCTAATTTCATTTCAAATGAAATTAGCCTCAGTTTCTAATAAAAACAAACAGATATTGACCAAATGAATTGTATTTGACAAAATCAATTCCCAATTCAAACCTGTAATGGTTTCGTAACATGATATTTCACGTGCATTTGATATGGAAACAATAGTCGTATTGGCGCAATTAAAAGTAATGGTTACCTAACATGATATTTCACATGCATTTGATACGGAAACATTAGTCGTATTGGCGCAATTAAAATAAACTTAACTGATCAAATAAAAAAATAAGTAAGATCAAATTAGATAGTTACGACACTTTTTTTATCATATTTATGACAGAAGCCGAACATATTATTTAATAAATGATTCATTTCGTAACTAATGACAACTTTAGTTCCCCGTCATTTTTTCCCTTACTGGATTTGAAAGAAAAACCGAGCAATCTCCTCAAAACATCTAAAAAGATTACCACGTAGACACGGCACATTAACGGAACGACGACTCCGGCGCCACCGACGCTAGAGACGCCCCGCACCACCAGGGGCGCTCGCTGTTCGCGACAAGTTAACCGTACCCAAAGTGTAGCTTCAGGCTTTACGCCTGTGCAAATAGCACGGCAAAAGTATGACAAACCAACGATGACGAAGGCCGGAAATTACAAAAATCTAAAAAAAAAAATAATGTAAAGGTTTCACCCCCTCCTCCCCCCACTTGTCGACCGGTTGGTCAACGACGTTTACGTTGGGGGTCCGCGGGGCACCCACCAGATGACCTAAATATCTGTCAGTTACTTTTTTGTAACAACAGACGGCCGCGAGATCAATTTTCCACTTTCAGCGAAAAAATTACAGAGGTTTCTCCTTTTATTGCAGGTCACTTTTACGGGCCGCGCATACTCTGAAGAAAATCCTCCAGAGACCAGAGCAATGAAAAAATATGGTACTGAGCCTGGTTAAGCTATTGGTTGCAAATACGTGCGCTCGGGTCTCGGGAGATTAGCAGCAAATTGATCGCGCGTGCGAGTTTCCTACATTATTTGGCGTCTCGGCAAACGCACATAAATTTCCTTGTCGTATCTCGTTGACAAATGAAACTTCAAAGTGCTTCGAGAAGGGGTGCGTTTATCGTTCCGGTTTCATTGCTTCAGATGAGTCGAGGTTGATGAAAATCATAAATATTGTGTAGACAGGATGACAAAACGAGCCAGTAACGACGTAAAAATAGTTTTATAATATACTGGTAATTCCTCATTATAAAATACACGTGTATCTAAAATGAAATAGTTAAAAGATAGTGGCTTATTAAAGAACAATTACGACTAAAGTCGATTGTAACATACGAGTTCGTACATGTATTTACAGAATTATGAACATTATTGGCCGATTTCAGTTTAAAAACATTTTAAATTAAGGTTTGTCATTTTGAAATACACGTAGTGATGGAGGAATTTGGGAACAGAGACGCTCGAATCTCAAATGTGACCAAAATTTAACTGTAGACAAAACAAACACGAAAAAGTGAAACGCCAACCTGTAGAAAGTACTTTGAAAATTCCGAAAATGGGATAAATGTTTCAGCAGCATGTTTCAGAAGCAGCATGCGAGGGTTTCACATGTAAAGGAACTACGTGCGCATATACCTCTTAATTAAAATTGAAGCCGCGCGCGCGCGCGCTCCGTGTCGTCACGTTGCTGAACCTCGACAGGAATTTTATAGGCGCGTTACGAAATAAAACTCAAAAACGGTACGCACATGCGATCCAAAAAACTGTTCCATAAATTAAGAATACTCAGGCGCGAAGTGGCATATAGGAAATGTCCAAACATACAGGTATATCCTACAAACCAGAAAAAAAAAACTAGGCTTTATCGGGTCGTTGGCGTTGCCCGTGCATTCATTCGCGAAAAAGCATTTTCCACACCATGGTGTTGATCCCGTGGCACTGCCTCTTTGAACTGTGCCATCTAGTCTGTGCGAGTCAAATGTGAACAGTCAAATTTCTACAAAGAAATAGCCGAAGCGGCGCAGCGAAACATCGGACGCATTTTTTTCCTTTAGGATGCCATTTTGTGAACTTAAATATGGTAACGCTAGTTGCATTGCCACGTCTCTACTCATATTTGGAACGGCTTCGTTTTGATCGCATTGTTAAATTAAAAATTAAAATGATCATTAAAAAAGATACGAAGTACGACTACGAGTTTCAAATCTTGGCGATCCTCATTCCAACCACCTACAACTAAATTTAATTATTTCTAACGTGATAAATTCTTAATCATAATCAAAGGTCGACAATTTGTAAGGATGCTAATTGTAATAATAATAATAATAATAATAATATTATTATTTAATAAGTGAAGATGCATGACTACGAGTCTCCACTATTTCGAAATGGAATTAATTAATCAACCACCCGAAACGAATAAAAATTTCGAGCAGGAAAAAAAATTAATCAAGGATAATTTGGAAGCATGCTAACCTGACCGCAAATAATCACCCGCCAAGGTAGGGCACATTAACATTCCGGCGCGTAAAATAGTGAAGGCCGATTTACAAACAGCCGGCGAGAAGAAGAAAAAACAAAATAGGAATATAATTAACCCACCAGAATCGCAATGGCGAACGACCGTTTTTTTCTTGCCACCTAAAACCTTAATTTCTATGCTGGAATTTCAGTGTGTGCCGCCGTTGACAAGACCGTTTCGAGGACACACTTTCTAAACGACAAACTTATTTCGTCTCTCTTTCCTTCAAATCCAATCTAACCAAACATACAACTAGTTCAGGTACAAAAATAACCCTTTCAATTTTCATCTCACAATTACTGTTTAATCATTTATGGTGAGCAATAAAAATTGTTTTGCCCAAAAACGAATGTCGACGTAGGATATAAATATCATCTAAAATAATAAAGGTCAGCTACTAGCTGGTATTTATATTAGCTGAAGGTGCAGGAGCACTCAGATAAATTTCGAGTATAGCCCAGTGGGTATTGAAACCGAATGTGGTGTGGGCGGTCCCTAGTTCGATTTCCAGCGCAGGCTCTTGTTTATTCGATCCAGGGATACTGGAGCAAACGCGCCCTCACACATTGCCTAAGCAATACGATGGGCTCATAATCTCCTGTAGTTTCCTATATTTCACCCATAAAAATGAACGATAGGGGGGAAATTAAATTAATAATTTAAAACGTACCTGACAACTTAAATTACCGCGTTGCCAAACGATTAAATTAATGAAAGTTTATTTATTATTTACCAGCTGGTAATTCCCATCGGAATTTCTAAACAACAGTTTAGAATCTGAGAGCAGCGTGCTACCGAGTCTCAGTAACAAATTCGAAACGGAATACACTCTGCATTCTATCTACCCATGCATGTTATGAATGGCAGTGGACGACTCGAAGCAGCTTCCATCCCCATCCCCATGCCACCATTTTGCGAGGCCAACTCAAAACAACTCCAGCAGGGAGAGTGATGTCGTCGACTCCAGTACCACACCTCGCATTTACGAGAGAGAAGAGAGCGAGAGTCGCATTCGCCGCACAGACAGGTTTGGCAGAATTTCCGGCGGACTCAGCGCCGAAACATCTCTCGCTATAAATTATTATATCGTGTGCGGGAATCGCGCGCCGGCCAGAACTGGCCATCATCATCATCGTGCCAGCCGGACCGGCCTGGCGCAGAAAAACAAGGCGCAGCAAGCAGACACACGGCGCAGGTATTCGATTAAGGCTATTGACATCCACTCTACCCCCCCCCCCCAACTCTCGTTATACGCCACCCCACTAACCGGTGGGGGAGGGTAGGAAGGCGCGGGGGGGGGGGTTTAGATGCAAACGTGACAGCCATATTTAACGAGAGTTTCGGATGTGGAGGTGGGGGGTGTTCAGATGTAATTGGGTAGGTTGTGGTTTTGAGAGGATGAGGATGGG
>JAUJYS010003885.1:0-12578 GCA_033995665.1 Melogona broelemanni | reverse complement strand
CGGAAATTATTACTAATTTCGGCGGCGCACCACAACGGATAGACGCGCTTGTCTTCCATCATTTTATTGATCCGGAAAATTCTTGGCGTCAATTTATTCGTTCCGTCACGTTGAGCGAGAGAGAGAGAGAGAGCTAGTGAAGTATGAGACCGGACTTTTAATATTGAAATCAAATAGGCCGGCAGCAGACGCACGCTCATTAAAACGAGTCTGAGTTCTCGCAAAATCAAATTAAGGTGTCTATACTCGACTGTATTTCCGCAAAATAAAAATTTGCTAAAGGGTCTCTGGCGTATTTGACAATATTCTCCAATATTAGTTTGCAAGAATAAATTACAAAACAAATATTGATTTTAAAATCCCTTTAGAAAAGTTATGATCTGATCTGATCGGTTATAGTCAGTTAACAAATTCGCCGACGTGAGTTATTTTCCAGCAGACTTTCTACACTTTTTTTTTTTGTAAATATCAAATTGAGGCTTAAAATTAATTTCACTTTCGAAATGATTAACCTTACAAATCGTTGTTAACATACAAACAGCTATATTTTTAGTTAAATATTGTTTTCAATTTTTTGTTCAAAGTAAAACAAGGGTCGACTCCATATCAATGTTTTCCTGCATTTCTAATTAAATGTGAATACATAAATCAGTTATCCATTAATATTATTTCTAGTACTAGTATACATATTTTTTATGAATAAAAAAACCGTCGAATTTACAATTAATTTACTCGAAAAGGCGTGCTTTACTTCGTTCGAACAAAGCAACAAAACTATAACCCCTAAGTCAAGCTTCCGTGCAGCGCATGTGTGTAGTCAGTGATTGCCATATTTGACGGGGCAGCGCTCATGAGCGAACCACCCGCTCGCCCGGAGAAAGAAATGAACCCTCCTCGCCTGAGCAACGATTAAGCGGCTGTCAGCACTCGGCTAGGTTGACGATCTAGGCAAGTCACCATCGCTAACCGATAAACCAAATACTAGCAGGAGTCAGTTGACTTTTAATTATCGTCACTCAAGTTAACCGACAGAATTACCACCATCGTCAGAGTGCGTACGTCATTTTTGTTGGTAGTTTTTTAAATGCACATAAATGTACGGAAGCAATTGACAAGGAGTTTTCTTGGCGTCGTATTACATATTGCCTGACTAAGAGGTAGGATTGATTTTTTTAATCACTGTAGTTAACTTCATTACTGGAGAATATGTATCCTCTTGTGTTGCTGCGTCAATAGGCGCGAGTCACAATTTCACCAGTACCACGGATCGAATTATTATTATTTTTTAAATCATCGTAGTGCCCAGTGCACAACAGGATTACTGCACCCTCGTGTCTCAATGGAAATGTGTGAGGTGCAGGGAAGGGAAGGGGATTGGCAGCTGGAATAGCCAGGCTGCAGGATCCACCCATAAGCTCTGGACTCCCAAATGGAAGCTCAGGGGTTACGCCAGTACCACAGGATGGAATAAACGAAAGCCTGCGCCGGGAATCGAACCCGGGACCACCCGCTCAGTAAAATGTGACCATACCCACTGAGCCACTGGGGCCGACTAAAATTATTGTTTGTATTTTCTGGACAGCTCCTATTTCAATCGATCCTGAATTTCGATAGGACTAATTTTTCTTAGGGCAATTTCAATGTATTCCTAAATCAGGAACAGAGGCGAAACCCAGGACATAATGGAAGGGGTGTAGACGACTGAGTGGGCGAGACAGACCCCACACATGAAGTAAAAAATACGACTTTCGATTTGCGAAATACAAATACACGTCGTGATTGAGCACAGCCTTACCATTAATCAAAGCTTATGAAAATAATCAGATTTTAATAGAACAATTATTTCCAAGACTTTGAAATACCTTACGTTATAACAGAATAATCTTCTTTTCAAGTTGCGAATGCGATTTCCGTTATGCGGATTTGTAAAATTGTCCCGAAATCCTGGAAATGTAGCTCAATCATTCTAAATGAAAATATCTTCTTTAAAATTAAATTGCCAGCATTTAACCTATACAACAAAGCAAACCAAATAAAGGTTTATATAGCCATAAATGCACCCTTCACAATAATTTTGCCTGTCATTGCCATGTGGCGCATTTTCAGCAGTCTACCCAGCACTCCAGCAGTACACTCTGCAACGCATAGAATCATTGCCGTTCAATATCATGCTGTAGTCCATAGAAGTCCATAGAGCGGGATTACCTAACCTGCAACTTTGGACGCCGAAGCTAGAGAGAAAGAACCTCGCCGATCGAACCGAACGATGGCCTCCTGGGGTCGCTCATTTTCGAAGAGACTGCATGCAGGGCGGCAGCATTACCGATGAAATTTGAAGAGAGACCTCTTAGTTCTCCCCCCGCCCCCTTTGCCTCCTCCTCCCCTCCCCCCCCCCCTCTTCCTCCTACCAGAAAAGTGGGGTGGCTAACGCGGATGGGCGATGTCGAGTCTGCAAACTTGCTCGTGGGTGGCAGAATGTCGAAAGCCATCACGTTTTTCTCCTTGACGCTTGTCGCCATTGATATTGCTTACTACAGATCCTCCTCAGACCTGACGTGCGCGCCAGAACGATTCCCCTGGAGAAGCTAGTTTGCTGGAGCGAGCTTAAATTGCCTTTGGTAGTGGTTTTAAATAATGTGCTTTAGATTCACGACGCCGTTGTATTTGTCCTCTAGCTTGTCATTGAATTTTAAGGCCGCCGCTTAATGCTGCCTACTGGCTAAGTGGTAAAACAAATTTGTAAGATGTCGGAGTGCTTTTCACTGGGTAAGACCATTACGGTTAAAGGCGAAAGACGGCGATAAAAAACGTTCTGGTTTTTCCACCTTTCTTTTTTATTATTATTATTTTTTGGACAATCTATCGCCGTAGTGATTCTTCCGCACTACGGAAGATTCTGTACCACTTGTGTTGAACTGAAGGGCACATTTTCACGAGTACGAGCCAGAGCCCGGGCCGGGAATCGAACTCGGAACCGTCACATCTCAGTCAATCTCAATAGCGACATCGTTACGGCGAGATGCATTCGCATAGACATTTTCATTTATTTCTGGCGATTTAAAAGGTTCGTTTTAAAATACGTTGGGTATCGATACTGATATCGATACTTTGCAAAGAATAACAAAAATCTATGATCATGGCTGACTTATTAAAATTTTTATTTTTTTCTTTCAATTATGTTTATTGTTAGTTAATATTTCAGTTGTATTCAATTACTCTACAGGACATTTGTATGGTACAGCGCTATACCCAGGAGCATATTTTCACCTGTTAACTACGTGATCGAATAAACAAAAGCCCGCTTTGGGAATCAAACCTTGGACTATCATTATGAAACCTTGGATTGTTACACAGAAAATCTGTCTAAGAAATTAACCCGCGGCGAATAATACAAACTCACCAATATTTATTTTCTAATCTCGGAAATGGGTCCGCTTTTAATTTAGCTCAGGGTACCAGGAGGATGTATGCGTGTAAGTACACGGGGGGAAGCACACACACAATGCCGGTTACAGGAGTGCATGCCACCACAACATTTCGATCGACCTGGAAATTGATAAGTTTGAGCGAGTGGGCACGAGTGGCGTTCAGTTGCCCCGTTTGCTCCCCGGGTGCACATATCCGTGCATAGGGAGGACACACGAAAGGCTTTCTATGGGCTGACACCCCAGCGTTGCAAGATTTATGATTTTTGGTGACCTTAATGTTAGCGTTACAGCACGTACCATCACGCATACATTACTTGATTTCCGTCAAACGCTTTAAGAATTCGTGCTTCGATTTATCATTCTGGAGGAAGAGAGTGTGTAGTTACACTGGCGCCCGTTTTCGACGTGCTCGCTGTGTTCGTGGACTGTATGGCCAAGAAAAAAAGACACCCCAAAATAATTTTTTTAAATTTCTGGTCACTAGTGAATAGCACTACATGAGATTCTGCACCTCTCGTGTCGCTATGGCAGAATGTGAGGGACTAATTTTCACCAGTGCCCCAGGATCGAATAAACAAGAGCCTGAGCCTGATCTGTCAGCGACAGATCTTCGCAAAAGGTTGACTGATTTTCTTGAAATTTGGAATGGGTGTTGATCAACAACTTATTTTCAAATTTATCGTGCATAAGCAGCACTGAATAATTTTCTGCTCATAGGGGGCGGTGCATTACTCCGTCCACATTGGAGTCTCGCTGACGTCATTTTGATACGAAGATTCAGTGAACGTTCAGTGATCGAATTGCGATATTTTTTTATGGAAAACAAATAAGAAAGTGACTCTGTTAGTCGGTTTAATAAGAACCGAGAATTGATTCAGACACGATAAGAGTCGTGGAGAAGGTGGGAGACCAAAAAGCCCCGCAATAAAGGAAACATTACATAAGTCAGGGATATATTGTGCGTAAGTATGGTATTTCGAGGTCATTTGTGCAAGCGTAAATAAAAATTTGTTTTCACTTGGATTATTAATTAAAGAAACATGCATGCAATAGCAGTTTATAGACGCGAAATTTGCTCAGCAGCTCATTTGTTTCCACTCTTTATTTTTATGAAAAACTTGAGACACTTTGAAGAAAAAGCATATGATAAATTTGTTTGTTTAAGAACGTTTTTACAAAATTTCAAAGCATTCTGTAAAGATTTGTTCAATTTGTAGCCAAAACAATTTAGGGTGCCTTTTTTTCATGGCCATCCTGCATGTGCGTGCGTGCGAGAGTGGGAGTGCGCTCTCTTATATGTGTGTGCCGCAATCTCCGCGCGACATCTGAACTAATGTGTTCTCAAATTGAAAAATGCAGATGGCTATAGCTACGGGTTCCGGGAGGCAGGGGGGGAGTCTGAATCAAAAAAATTAAATCCGGGTGTCGTACGATTGTCGGAAACACGCGGCGTGGATTAAAATAGATGTGAATATGATAATTGAATCCCTGACATTATTTGATGGCCTACGGGAAAAGTTGGCTCTAGAAGAACTAAAACGCTTATCTGTGCATGTGTCAGATTATTATCAAGATTAAACCAGTTTTTATACTGAGCTATAAGAAAACGACCCTAATATTGTTATATTATGTTATTTCTGCCAGCTTTACGCAGCAGAATCAATTGTTTTTAAAACGCACTTGATTTGTCATTTCAGTTTAGGAAATGAATACGACTATGTCATGAACAAGTCTGATATTTGACAATGTAAATAAACAAAATCGTTTTAGTTTTACTGTCTTGTATGTTAAAAAATTCATATGTGAGTTGCTGCCTATTCGACCTTTTTTAAATGGCCGCCTTATAATGATTTATTTATTGAATAGCTACATCTACATGTATGTCGGATGCATACAGTCGATATTGTACTGTAAATGTAGCAGTACAATTTTATGATGCTAACCATAACCATTTAGACCGGTTTTTATAAAATATCACCCGACCATATTCTTATAACATTTTAAGATTCTTGCTTAACATTTAATAGTAGTACATAGTATTTAATCACACCCAGATGATATATACGAGCTTATAGTGATATATCGCAAAACGATGTGATATACAGTATCTAAAAATAATGTGACATACATGTATCTAAAAAACATTTGACATGCGTGTATCTCAAAAGAATGTGAGCTATCTTAAATTAATGTGAAACATGTCAAAGCGATGCGAGATATGTAAAAAAGCATGTAATGTGATATACTGTATCTAAAATCATTCAATGCGAGATATATCAAAATTATGTGAAATGCCTTGAAGCGATTTTTGTTTCTGGATGTCGCTTTTATTTTTTCTTTTTGATATTTTCTCTGGCCGAAGGGGCGAGTCAGCTACTAAAGTTGCCCAGAGTCTTGTTTGTTCACAGTTTGCTAACCAAAAAGTTTGCAACACGTAACGGTTGCGTGTAACGGAATTCAATTATGTCCGTCGAGGTACATGTATTTTCATAGCTGCATACCTCGTTCGCCGTTGTTGGCAAGCCACGCACAAACACAGACATGAATCGCTAAAATGAATTAGATATGCCGTGACATTCTCCCGGTATCATAGACGAGAGAAACCTGGACGCGCGCGTCGAGGCGAAATGTTTTCGATAACAATCTCAAATTAACCTGTACAAGTGTGCGGAGAACAGCGTCGTGGATACATGCAGTGTTGGGTTCGTTCCTTTTTTGAATAAGGAACCGGTTCCAGTTCCCGGTCCTCCGATGAAAGAAGGAACCAATTCCCGTGTCAGTTCTTACACAAATTAAATGAATCCTGGGCGTTCCTAGTTCTTCTTCAAAAGGAACCTGCTACTTTTCCGTTCCTTCGATTAAAAATGTTGTTTCAATTCCATGACATCATTATGTAACTCAAGATCAAAATGCAATCGTTATTTTCTTCAACACATACGGGGACCACATGGAAATTTGGGGAAACAGATTTGACGATTTGCGGACACCGTTGGTTCCGCCGTCGACACCCTTTAAAAAATTGTACTCATGGAAAATTAAAAGTTATGGCAAAAAAGAAAAGAAAAAAAGAAAACCCTTTACACCTAAAAGGATCATCCGTCCCAGTTCTTCAAAACTACGAACCAGCTCCCGCTCCAGTGCCTTAAAAAAATTAAAAGGAACCAGTTCCCGTTCTTGAAAATTTTAAATCGAATCTAGGCGTTCTTAAGTTTCTCAAAAAAGGAACCAGTTCCTAGGAACGGAATTTTTTCATCCCCGTTCCTACGCAACACTGGATACATACATGTACGTGGGTCCTTGCGACAGGTACACACGTCAAAAGTAGACTCTTCGCTCGACTGGTGGGGGGACTGGCAACGATGACAAGAGAGATGATATCTTGGATTGCCGGGTAACGCCCACTCAATCAATATTGAAAAAAGGTAGACCTCGCAGTTTGAAACTTTCCGCATGGTAGGATCCGTAACGAGGCCTAATAGGCGGGGAATATTCTATCGAGTTGTTCTTGGTGGATGGGGGGGGAGGGAGGGATAAAGTTCTGGGAGAAGGCGTGTAGCGGACCCGTGATGCGCTTCACAATTAATGGTGGGCTCTCGATCACTCCATAAATCCCCCACCTCCTGATAAATATTTGGTCTAGGCCGAGTATGTGTAGGCTGACATTCGCATCACACAAGAGCGATTGTTTATCTTAACTATATCTATGCACACACATCAGGCAATCCGGTAAATGTTTGTCAAAGCAACGCATAATCGTTCGTGTGTATGGAGGCGGATTCTATCTTCTCCACAACCCTCTCTTTCTGGGCCTGCTGGTGGATGAGCGATAGAAGAAGGGAAAATTATCGATGTAATCCTATGCAGGTTTTGATTGCACGGTTGTAGTTTTAGTGGACGGACGGTAGAAATGATTCATTTGGTATGGAAACGTGAAATTCATTTTTTGGTGGGAAATTTCCCTCACTGAAGTGAATTTTTACCTCTCGTGTTGCTGTAGCAATATGTGAGAGACATTGCGTTGCGTTAGCATTTATTATCATGTTAGTCACATTACATATTCGAATATACCATGAAATATGACTTTTTTTTAAAACAATTTTCAATTTTTGAATATCAATAGTTTGTACAGGGAAAATCGCCGGATTTTATTTGTCGATGAGTTTTCACAATAATTAGTCGCTTTGTTTTTGTATAGCGTTTCCTTATTATTATACAAACATCAGACTAAAAATGTGTAACTTTAAAATTTAGGAGCTCTTATTGGGACATCCTGTAGTAGAATCAATACTATCGATGGTAAATTGAAATGCTTTCGTTAGAACTATCGCCCATCCCTAGTCTCTGCAGTTGTGCGTGTGGCTAAGCAGATTCGTACTCTTATACGCCTACTCCGGGCAGACAGTGTGTGCCTAACTTTGGAAAAATCCAACGTGCGTCTGCAGGGCCATAGTCGACAGACGGCGTCAGGTTGGCGTTGTGACAAAAAACTGGGCGTATGTTTTTGTCCGTTCTTTTTTCTCGTGCTCTATCTTTTTCTTCTGGAACATTGGTAACAAACGGGGGACACACCTCCATGCCCATCTCTCTTCATTTTTGACAGCGCTCATTTTTTTTGTCGTACGTCCCCGGTTTTTGACGTCAGACAGTTTAAAACGCGTCATTTCCGCCCTCCCCCCGTCCACGTGCGTTCTGGGTCTACCTCGCGGTTGCATAATTTAAGCCCGGTGGGTTTGGCAGGTTTGTGCAGTGGTGGTGGTGGTGGTGGTGGAAATGAAAAACGTGACCGAAAGTGACGAGCCGTCATTTCATTTAGGTTGAAGTATATGGGACTACTACTACTGCTGATGGACAAGTAGGTGGTTTGCCATGTCTAGTATATCGATTAACCTTCAAAATATTTCTCTATTGTGTGCGTTGGCATGTCGTGTTTGAAATCACTCAGCAGTGTCACCCGCTAAACATTTTTGTTTTTATAATAGTATGAGACATCCTCGGTGTTGTATTGAAATAACACTAACATCTTGAACGCATCTTGGTCGCGGATACTCATTTTTTATTCGAGAATTTTTCTTCGTCACAGCAGAATCTCAATACTAAGCCGGTACTATTAGTCTAGCCCAGTCGGTATTACAATCGACTGATGTGCGGGCAGACCCGGGTTCGATTCCCGGCGCGGGCTCTAGTTTAATCGATGAAGATGTAAAGAAATGTCGTCTTGTTCTAATTTTGCCATTGGCCAGGTTTTTTTCCCCAATAATATGCGTAAAACTCTGGTTATACAAAATATCAAGCAATCAAACCCTTTAGCAGTGTTGGATAGGAGCGGAACGGAAAATTTCCGTTCCTAGGAACTGGTTTCTTTTTTGAAGAACTTAGGAACGCCTAGGTTCTCAAGAACTGGAACCAGAACTCCTTTTCAAAGGGAACGATTCCAACACTGCCCTTTAGCGATGGGCGAAGAGCCCCACGTGCTTCTCCTATCACGTGTTCGGTATTTTTCTAGCCAATTTTTACTTCGCTATTATTGGCCTTGGCCTTCTTTTTTTTTCTGTCTTTCTTCCTCCCTCGAATTTTCGCCTTGTCACACGGCTCGCGTTATCGCATTTCAATCATCCCTCCCGAGCTACTCTCTCGCTCTCTCTCGGGCGATCAGTGTTGTTGCAGTTACAACGGGTCATTTATCAATTTAATAGCCCGAGCATTTATATTTATCACCGGGCCCGGGCTTCGCTTACTCACGAAAAACTGATGCGTCCGTCTTTTACGACTCACGTATTGAGATTATAAGCTCATGGGTAACGGCCAGCGTCTTGCGTTGGCGGAGGGGGATGGAGGGAAAGGGCAACGTCACCCCAAACAACCACCAACTGTATACTCCGTGAATCATAAGTTTACGAACCCCCCACCGTAGCTCTATAACTTAGCTAAAAATGACCGGTTTGTTATGAAATTTGTCACAATTATATTACAGTATAAATGGCTTTCTAAAGTTTCTAAAATTCAAATTTCCTGTTACGAATTTTGCATTTTTGAGGTGGCGCTGCGTTTGAGCAACTGGCGCGCGCTGCATCGTCTGCTCTCCGTGCAGTAAACAATAGCGTTCCCAAGCGAAAGACAAAATTATGATCAAATTTCTGCGTCAAAATAAAAGTTATGGTACGAAAAGGCTCGCATATATTTACTCCATATTTGTGCCAAATTTCATTACAATCCGGTTATTTTTAACTAACTTATGGAGCTACGATTGGAGGGGGCTCGCAAATTTGTAACTCACGGTGTACACAGCGTAAACGGAATTCCGTCAGTATTGTCCGCTGACAATTTTTCGATTCTCTCCTACTTCTCCCCTACCCCACCTTACCACCCCCAATCCATAATTCCCCATCCCCCTCTTTCTCCATTCATCCACGTGACCCTCTTCTCGCCCACTCATCCGATTTCGACGTTTTCGCAATGCTGCGTCTTGTGTGTCACCACAAGGAAACCGGAGTTGTAGGTGCGAAAATGCATTTGTAAAACTATAGCGGGTCATCTCAAAACAAAGGGTTTTTGAAATGCATAACAAACTATTCTGCATTTTAATTATATATTTATTAATCTTCAAGTAGTAAATCATAGAATGTTATAACATTATGAGACTACACTTTGTAGAATAATCTGTTATCGATGGTCGCTTTATTGGCATGAACTCGTGTTTTTATATTTGTTTTTTGGCAGAATTGTACTGCAATAAATATATTTATGCATCTACACTGTACAATGTCAATTTTAGAATAGCATTGATAAGACTAAAATATAGCTTTTTCGAAAATTAAATTTGTACTGCACCCAATGCTTTTTAATTTTGACACTTTATACCTGAATTTTTGATTTACAATAAAATAAAAATGTAACTAAATTATATTAATTTTATACACAATAAAACTAAAATAACGTAAAAATTGAATAAATTAAAAAAAAATTAATGTGGTACAAAATTAAATATATAAAAATAGTTAATTTTAAGACCTTTAAATTATTTTTTCACTTAAATAAAATGTCTCAATGATATTAATAACATTCTCTGATCAACTTTTTAATATGCTGGTGCATTTTTAACAACATTATAATTGGCGCATTTATTATAATGGTGCATTTTTATTTAATCTATTAGATTCAATATTTCAAATTTGTTATCTTATTCACAGTAATTTGAAATATACAGTCTATTAATTGTGGAAAAACATTATAAAAATAGGAAAATCCTTTTCGACGAACAAATACAGATTGTGCAAATGTTGTAGTGCTAAACGCACGAGAATGCAACCCCCGTTGCCAATTCTAATCCTTTAGTTCCTAATCCTATAGAATAATTCAGTAATGATTGAGGCAGCCTTATTTTCGTTTGAATAGTCACGTGGAAAGTGCTAGTGGTGTGTCCGAGCGTAGCCGAATGTTAAACGCATGAGAATGCGGCCCCCATTTCACCACCAGCATCACCTACCTCACTCTCTATCCCCGTCACTCGCCTACGCGCACAAACAAAAGCAGGGCCGGGTCTTCGCCACTCCTTGTCTTCACCTCGTCCTCGTAATCTTCCTCCATCTGCGCCCCCACCCACAACTCTTTTCTTCGTCCTCCCCCACTCTTTGTTGCTTTCCTCACCACCTCTCTTTCGCTCTCTCACTCTCTCTGCGTCTCTGTCTATCCATCTCGCCCGTCGACTCCCACATATTGCTCTACTCCTGCCAGCATCTCATCTGGCTGACTCTCTTTCACTGTCTCTCTCTGCTACTGTCTTCACACGGGCGCGATTGAAAACGATTGAACGAGATGACTAGCGAATCAGATGAGAAAGTTTTTCGAAAGAAATCAATCACAAACGGTATTGATTCGTATTGCGTAAAACGACGATTTTCTTTCCGCGAATAATTTGAATGCGGGTACTTGAAACCAAACTCGTATTTCATTTCTTAAACACGACGAAACTTAAAAACGCGAGTTGTACACAAATCTACCACGAATGATCATAAACATGTCCTTCAACGCTATTTGTGAGACATTTTCGTTGCTGCGAAGAAAAACAATCAAGCAAAACGAACACACCAAACTCACGGAAAATTTGCCAGAAATTTTTAATTACGAATGTGGCAAATCAAATAAAATAAACATGTACATCTCAATATTAACAAATCTCTTTTTCCAAAAATACATTGCCAAAACAAATATGTCACGCACAAAGTGAAAGTATTTGATTTCCTCCCACGTGCAAAACAAAAAGAAAATACAATTGAAACACAAGCATTCGAGACTAAAAAAAAACTACGACCGGAATACTATTTTTCCATTAAAATATTTACGCAATATTTTAACTTGTACATTCGACAAATGATATACAACAACGATTAAAACGAGAGTAACAGTCAACGGACTATTACTACATCCTGACATATTTTAAAATCTTGTCAACTAAACCAAATAGTCAGCAGACTATCGTATCGACAATCGAAGCCATTTTAAATAATTTCATCCTCTCGATAAAAACAATGGCCTTAGGTTGACTTTACAATTTTACTTCAAACTGGACACCACCCGAATTGCCAAACATCGCAGACCAATTCATTCGGAGTCCTGGCCTAGGCTGTCCCAAAACGTGGACCGTGCCTAGCCTAGTACGAAAGGGGGGGGGGGTACATGGCCGAGCGTAGCTTTCATACCCGCAAACACAATTCCCAACTCGTACCACCACCAGCACTCGTGCACACGCAAGGCCAAATCCGCTGTGCCAAACAACAACTCCACCGCGAGCGCCAATCCAAGCTACTCGCTACATGAGTGTGCGGCACCATGACACTGGACCCGACTAACCAGTCTGCAGGCCGTACCGTGACATTCTCCCCAGAGTCAAACGACCTGAAATCACATTTCAGACTCTGTGCTACAGCAAAAAAACACTCACCAGTTGTTTTCTGCTAACGGCCCTCCAGCGTGTATCCGCACCCAGAGCCGACAAGATCCTCAGTTTTCTCCTGGTCCCAGACCGAAAACGAGGGGACGTCCGCGTCCGTTTCCATCTTGCCCGACTCTACTGCCACCCAGCGCCAAGCCCACCAACCTGCAGAGAACACTCTTGGCCGTCGCCAAAGAGATGGAAGTGGTAGAGCCGCGACG
>JAUJYS010003884.1:0-12578 GCA_033995665.1 Melogona broelemanni | reverse complement strand
GACGCCAGTACCCCAGACTAACGAATAAACGAAAGCCTGCGCCGGGAATCGAACCCGGGACCACCCGCTCAGTAGAACGTGTGTACAGTAGAAGCTGGAAGGTCAAGGGATTAAATCCGCCAGGTACAGGTGAAAATGTACCCCTCAAATATTGCCATAGCGACACGAAGGGTACAGAATCTCCTGTAGTGATATTCACTACAGTTATCAGAAATTAAAAAAAAAATCTTCAAATACCTAATGAAAATTTATTTTAAAGGCATATAAATACATAGAATGAGAACTACTTAGTTTATTATTTAAGGCTGGCTAATTTGAGAAAACCAACAAACAGATTTAAAATTAAATAATATTAGATAAAAATGTTTAGTTAATTTATAGTTTTAAAATTCGGGGGAACAAAAACGACCAGAATGAATTAAGATGTAGATTGCTTTTCAAGAAACTTGTCAAAGTCTTTGAAATGCGCAGGTATAATTTTTTTTCGTGCGGGAAGTCCTGGTAAATGTCTCGATAGACATAATTATATTTTTGTCATTATTGTGTGCAATGTTCAGGGGAAAAAATATTTAATCAATTTCTAACTTTTCTACTAGTCACTTCAGGTACATCTCTTTGTTTAGAAACGTTATGTCGCAAATTTAATTATTCTAAGCCGTGTAGTTTCATTTGTATAGGACTGACATTTTTTAGCCAATAAATCCGGGTTTCAGTTATCACATACACACAGCAGCAGCGATTATTTGACGACCATTTTGACAGCTCCTCGCCATCATCGAACGCTTCAATCTCTCTCTCGCTCGCTATTTTTTATGTACGTCTGTAATTTCATTAAAAATTATTTTTGAGACGATGATTATATTTCATTTCTCCCCTGATCCGGTGCCACTCCCCACCGCAACATCAGACTTGGCTGCGCGTACTAATGGACCTACGTAGGTGCACGCAGCCCAACCAACATCGTATGTAATGGGGGAGACGGGAGAAAGAATGGACTGACAATAGGTTGCGTTCATTGGAAGGAGCGACTTGTGGGTTATACTCATACGTTTGAGCTAATCGTCCGAAGATGCCAACTGTTTGGGTTTATCTGCTCAAACTACCCCTGGTAAAATTGGTGTTTGCAATCACTGCTAGCATGATGAATAAATTCGATTAAGACTCAACTTGGCTTGCCAATACTTTTGTCATGTGTTTCAGCGGGGGCTTCTCGTTATTGTTCTCGTTTTCGTGTCCATGCAGATACTTATCAGTAGCATGTTAGTCGACTATCAATCCAGCAACCCCAATGAATATGAAGCCAAATAGCGTTAGCATCTCAATGCTCTCCTTCGCTATGTGTACTTGTATTTTCTTCTTAGCTCAGCTGTACTCAATATGAGCACAGGAAATGATGGTCCCATGTTCACAATGATGTAGCACTATGAGAGGGGTACATTTTTACCTGAACCACGGAATCGAATAAATGAGAACCCTCGCCGGGAATCGAACCCAGGGACCGTCTCAGTACGAGTCTTTCTCTTAACCAACTGATCAGCAACTTGTCGTAGCTACATGCGCATGAACGATATGGAAGGTGTGGTGGGTCTTAGGAACATACAGGTTATACGAGCGCGATATTCACCTAAGCCGTGACCAGTCAAGAGATACAGGGGGATACATAGGGAAGGTAGATAGGGACGGAGGGGGGCGCCGGCAAATTATGTTGAATGAAATGATTATTATTGACGACGAGTGGGACGCAGGGTGGGGACTGATCGAAGAGGGTGAATGCAGCCATTGGCCAGAGCGTGTGCGCCTAGCGCCTTCTGGTTGCCGCCAAGAACCGAAACCAATATAGCCAATATTGCGTGTTTTATCTGTTTTAGTGAATCGCTGTAATTGCACGAAATTTAGATTTTCTTTGGTTATTTTTTATCGATAATAATTTTATTATTTGTTGACTCATTTTAATTACTTTATTATCATGTGAAAAATTTATTACAGTTATAAAATGTTTATGTGTAAATATTTTATTTTAAATATACGGAATTAATTCGGTCGCTGTTCTTTCCCTACATTATAAGTTATCATTCACAACCATATTACACGGTTGTTATAAACTAATTAGTTCTTCTAAAAAACCGTGAGTAATTTTAAACATTCGACTATTCTATTCCAAATTTATGGTGTTAAAAGTTTGGTATTTCGTTATTTTGAAATTTATCGCAAACAATACTTAATTATTCCTTTATACGAAAGTTTGCCAGACTCCGTTCGTCTTTCTTTTCGGTGCTGTTCCCGTCAACTTGTTTCCCCCACTAATTCTTGGAATGTAAGATGAGAATTTAATCAATGAAACCAGTTAAATGAAACGAAAAATATTTGTTCCAAGCGCCTTCATCACTTAGTGTTTCAAGCGCCTTCACCACTTAGTGTTTCAACGTTCATCTTTCTTGACTACAACCGTTGACCAGTCCCTGCGATGGCGCCGCGGGCGTTTTGGCTTCCTTTCGTTCTCGCCCGTTCGCTTGCGTTCATTCCCACCTGATAAACTATCCAAACTTTCGGCATCGACTACCGGTGTGTTTGGCTGTCGACAGTCGACTTTCGAAACCGTCGACGGAAATCGAACAGAGCGGCCGATGTCAAAAGTAGAAAGTAGAAACGACGCCTCAAACTGGTAAAATATAGTGCTTTTTAAAAAACGTTTTTCGAGATGAGCTGGTTTCGGGTATCCTTAGCAATTTTAACAAAAATGTAATGCCAAAAATTAGGTTTCAATTTGTCGATCAAAGACCTTTTATTTTCAGCCATCCTTTTAATTATTCCTTTAAATTGTTACATTAATAATTAACATGATAATTCGTTATAGAGAGTAAAAGAGACTACCACTAATCATACTTCTTCAGAAAGCCTTAAATATTAAATGACCTCGACAATGACCCCAGTGACCAATCAGGACTGTTGGAGTATGAGTCTTAACTTCGAGAGGCGCCAATTAAATTCGTACTACAGGCACAACTTCTTCACTTGTCTATTTATTAAGTTGTTTTTTTGTTTGCAACAAGTAGTAAAATTGCTACCAATTTCCGCTGAATAGGGACGCATAAATAAATTATCGAGTTATCTGAGGCCTGAAAAATTGACGTATCTATTTTTTTATGCCAATGGATGATCGTGATCACCTGAAGTAGAAATACATGTGCATGCACGTTTATACTTTTTATAATTAAGTTTGTATTTTTTAGCGGCCCAGCGCTATATCGAAACCTTCAACGCGTGACACATCTAATCACGATATTTGTTTGCGTAAATTGGAAGACCGAGAAATTAAACTACTCACCTTCGTCGAGTCAGCCGATCCAATAATAATTTCGCGTTCGTTTTATGTGAGCTTTGACTCCCCCCCCTTCCTCCTCCCGCCTGTCATCCCACTTGTTCATTGGAAATTTGGATGCCACTCGAACTGGGGTTACGTTTAACATTTCCCAGTCATCAAACCGTTGTGCCCAAGTGCCGAAAGTAGTGATAACCAATTATCGAAACGCCCATAAAAGTCAGAAGGACTTCCAATATTTTAATGGAAATGAGCGGCGAGTGTAATTATTTTTTTGTATGTTTGGCACACGTTTCCTTTTCACGTCGTCAGCAAAGCCATCACCTCCCTAACTCGCTCCCATCACCGAGACGGCATCGAATCAGCTCTCTATATTATCGAGTTATTAGCGCTCGCTCCCCGTCTTGCCTCGCACCCACGACATTTCTCAATTTATTTAAATGAAATCAGTGAACATCGCATGTTGCGCATGCATGGCGTAACCTGACAGCGACTTGCTATGGGGGAGCTTCAGAATGCTTGGAACAGGAACTTGCGCGCAATTAATTCGCGGAAGCAATGATTTTTCGTGAGCACTCTGACCAGAATTCGTAATTTAAATTGCATGTCGAGCTATACAATACAACTGTATTGCTTTCAAAATTATTGTGACGGTAAAATATCGTCGATTCCATGATAAACGGGAAACGTTATTTTTGAAAAAATTTAATAACTTGTATTACTTGTATTACTTGCAAAGGGACAATTTACCAATTTTAATACTTGTACTAACTGTACGAGGTATGAAATTGAATTTCTTCGTAAAGTGGCAATAAGTTAAATATTGCTATGTAGCTAATACTAGGCATCTCACAATTTATCTATTTCCCGGATTT
The DNA here is from genome assembly GCA_033995665.1 of Melogona broelemanni. Lineage (NCBI taxonomy): Eukaryota > Metazoa > Arthropoda > Diplopoda > Chordeumatida > Chordeumatidae > Melogona > Melogona broelemanni. The sequence continues at coordinate 8,384 of JAUJYS010003884.1, read as the reverse complement.
TATGTCCGTCCCCCATAGGTAATCTGTAATTTGGCTGAAACGGTTGACTATAGAAACGCGATTAAATGCGTTTGGTAGAACATTTAATCACCTCCCGGGTGCCTACCGCCACCCCTTAATCCCAATTATGTATCGACGCTGAGTGTGATTCCTTCCTCGTGGTATTTATTTGGGAATCTTCCGATTATTTTTTTGATGATTATTATGATGATGATGATGAGTAAAAATTGCGTTTCTCTCGCTGGCTGCCGGTTTTTTTTCTTTTCCTTCTTGGCAAACTAATTCGATCAGATTACGGTGGCAGCAATTTTCTCGCACCTTGGCGAGCACGCGCACAACGTAAACTTTTGTTAACACACGAGTGCCCGAGGAAATTTATAGAAAGAAACGCGAGGCGTCGACTGGCTGCGCGGACAAACCATAATACCCCCCCTCGTCGAAGTGTTTACTGCTTGAACGTACGTTCAAGAATGTTGAATTGTGCCTGAGATTGGAGTATGTAAATCTTGTGGTAGAATAATTAATTAGAAAATCCTGCAGCCTGGCTATTCCAGCTGCCATTCCCCATCCCTTCCCTTCCCTGCCCCTAACATATCTCCATAGAGACACGAGGGTGCAGTAATCCTGTACTGCACTAGGCACTACGGTGATTTAAAAAATAAAAAAGCGCATTCGTTTTTATACATTTAAGATTCGAGAGTACATTTGAGAAGGCCGAGTTTTCCGTGGCAAAGAAACCGAAATAGGGTAGGGTAGGGTACAGTATTGGGTAGGAACGGAACGGGAAAGTTCCGTTCCTCGGAACTGGTTCGTTCTTTTGAAAAACTTAGGAACGCCTAGGTTCATTTTCCTAGGAAGGAACATTAGGAATGAAGGTTCTTTTCATAGTTCATGGTACATGGTTTCTTATGTCATGACTTTCAAATTTCTACAACTACGTACAATTTTCCAAAGTGTGTCGACAGAGGAACAATTCTACAGCATCAAAGAAATATTGCTAAAGATTTTGATCGGTATCTGCAAATCGCCATAATGTCCGTTAGTTCCCTCACATGACCATTTCTTTTGTCCATTTCTTAATGAAAATCAACTTGGTCACGGTCACCATGCGTTAATTAACATCTGACATAAATGTTAAGTAACGCTTGGCATTGATTGGATCGGTTTTATCAGATATAATTCCAAAATTCAATTGAACACACACGTTCGCTTCTTAACGGCATACTATCTTGAAAACGATTCCATAAAATATTGCAGAAGATACGTCTACAAAATTTTTATACTTTTCATGATCTTTTTTTTCTGTTGTTCAATGGTCGATGAATCCACTTGTAATGTTGTCTGGTTCCCTTTTTAAAATTGTAATGGGCGATCCGCCTTCAGTAACGAGATAATTAAGAATAGCTAGCAACTCGATGGTGGCAAGGGTCGACACCTATCTACATTCACCGGGAGGGTAAGCAATAACTTTAAGCATCAAGTATGCTTGTTTACTAGGTTGTCGCCTCAGTCGCTATCCTCCTGAGATCGGAACCGCGTTGGCTAGACTTTTCAGAACATCCTCCTAAGACTACGTGTTCATAAATATCCGATTTATCGAACAATGCTCTCTTGCACATGTGGTGCTGCGAAGAACTAACGACAACTTGAACGCCTAATTTTTGAAAAAGAGAACCGTTCAATGCAACAGTTCTCTATTTTGATTTGCATATTTCGTTATTTTATTTTGACAAGCTCGCTCTTTCGGGATTTTCCATCTCAGGAAGCGGGATAATTTGATACCTTCCAATGCAAGTTACCGAAAATTCCGGCATTCGTTTAATCCTATTTGGTGAGCGTCCAAGATGTCGTCCTTCCGTACAAGTCAAACAGCTTAATCTCTCTTGCATGAAAAAGATGCAGGATATCTTGACTGCAAAAAATCAGTACTGCGATCGCTGTATGTCTTTAAAAATATGATTGATATATGATGAAGGAAAATCTTTAGATTGGGTATTAATATTGGAAAAGAATTCTTGCGATTAAAGAGAATCCATAATTTTCATTTCTCGAAGTGTCTACAAGGATTTAAGAACGAGAACGGAACTCACAAAACTTTCGATAAACACTTAATCATGGCTTAATCTCGTATCTCGTATTGGAGTGAAGAACTTACTTTCCCGTAAAAGTAAACTTATTTCATGCCTGCACTATAAATTCAGATTCATGTCTAAATCATTTGAGATAATTTCAGACTGTAGCGGCTTCACTGAGAAACAATATACTGTGGAGAAACTACATGTAGACATCCCCAGTTCTTATCAAGTACATGTACGTGTGTACAGTTTTTATGCGAAAATTACTTGTACACGTACGCACAAACACACGCAAGCTCATACTCTAGTCATTACAGTGTATAATATATGCGCATCCCGTTTCCTGCAATATGTTATGGCCGAGCTTATCAAATGTGATATCTTTATACACTTCATTATACATGTACAATTGAGTTGTTAATGACTTGTTAACGCGAACAAAACCAGCAGTCGTAAATCATATCGGTAATAAGCAGTTTGATACGCACCACGTCTGGCCGCAGGTTTTCACGTGTTACCTTTTATTTTTTGACAGTGAATCTCATAGTTAAGATCACGATATATACGCGGCCAAGAGCGGGAATATATTTGATGGCGCTCTTAATCCAACCAGATTAATAGCGCCATTTTTTATTAACTGTTTCCGCTCCAATAGTTTAAATTTCTAAATGTAATTAGAAGCAACTAGTATTGAGATATCAGTAGGCACTTTGTATAAGGGTTTTGCTTCAGAAACATCGCAAAGGGGCGCCATAGGGCGTTTTGCATCATGGCCAGTCGCTAACGTTGATTCGGTAGTGCAAATGCGCAACTATGGTTTTCCAGTATTGGGTAGGAACGGCAAAGGAACGTTTCGTTATAAAAAATTCGTTCCTTTATTTAGGAACGTTGAAATGATTTTGTTCATATTTCTAGAAAGGAACGTTGGTACGTCTTTGTTCCTTTTTCTGAGTACGTCGAAGGACGTGGGACGTTCCATTGACGCACAAATGCGCACAATTGAAAATCACAACACACTCGATGAGATGCGAAGGATTACACTGTATTTGTTTTTATGACTAAAACGGTTTAAACCTTTTGACAATCACAATGTGGATTATTTTGACAGTTGTTTGCCATCCAATTACGGCGAAATTTGCGTTAAAAAAATTAAACGACTGCCGCCCCGAACTTAATTTTATTTTGACTATTTTTGAAATGAAGTAACAAGAAACGTCCTCGTTCATTTGCCGTTACACAAAGTTTCGTTTGACTATTACTATGTTATTTATTTCATGGGCTATGTCATGCCATGTGTCGAATAATAGTTTAAATTACGGGTATTATGGCCCGGAAAGGAGTGGCCTTATTCGGTATTTCGAGCTTTTTATCTGGTCTAGGTATTATAAGGTGGAATTTGAGTTGACTTTAAAGTACATTTTATTTTTATTCTTCTCTACCTGCAGGTTGCCCACAAAATAGATTGTGTGCCACATTAACGAAGTCGTCAAATTACTAGGTGATCACAGATTCACAGTGAATCCTTTTGCCGCTTATTATCGCGACTGAATAATGCGTTAAAACATATATTTAGATTTTATCGAAGATGAACATCTTAACTCTGCTTGGATACGTCAAAATATCCATACAAATCGTTTAAACTTTATAAGCTATCGCCATGGTCAGTTCCCCGACTAATTTGACAGTCATTGCAAAAGATGTTCTGTCCTCATTTTTCAACCTTCACTTGAGAGACCTTGGCAAATTAGACGTAAATCTCACGTGAATATGTTAACACGTGTAAAAAATAATAATCGAACATAATTAAGCCGTCAAAATTTATGAGATTAGCTGTCCAGAATCGGCTGTTACTCGCTGATTCGTTCAGGTCACGCGAATCTACTAAAGTTCGAAGATAATCGAAGAAGTATTGTTGTAGATTTAGCCCGACAGACGGCGCCACATACTACAGCGCGAAATGCCACCAGGAAATAGAAAAACAATACTTCCACTTGTCAACTACAAATCATTGTAACTGAATTTTGTGGAGGCAATTCCACCTTTATGGAGTATTCATGTCTTATATATATAGCGAACCGTAGTGACACATGCAGCGGGATCATAACAACAGACCAAACGAGCCCTTTGAACTCGATCTGAGCCGACAAACAGGTAATGGCTCTCAGTTTTCTACGGACGAAACCAATAAAAGAATTCAATACGATACGAGGACCGCGCGCGATAAATTTTATTCGCTAACACCCACAGGAGAATTTAGTGGGTCTGACGATTCGTCTGAACAATTTCGTCTTAGAGCTAGTTTAGGTTGCTGTGAATTTGGTTCCTGGGACTGGTCTGTTGTTTTCAAATAGATAGTGCTACAGATTTATTAAAAATATCTACACGTAGTTGTCTAATAACTAGAAAATTTGAGCAAAGATTGTATAACATTTCGCTATGTTTTTCAACGATGCTAGTATTTTTGATTTGCGCTTACTGATTAGTTGTCGCCTATTTTTATAAATGGCTCGATAATTTACTCGACGAATAACCTGGTAAATTTGATATGTGTATTAATTGTTGTCGTCTATTACGACTAGGACAAACGACAGAGACTTGTGTTATCTTTTTTTTCATTTTGCAATTGTGCAACAACATTTGTTTTATTAACTGAAACATATACCAAATGTGGCTGTGGCGATACAACGAATCAATTACGTCACCTAAAATCACAATGCACAAAATACAAATGAAACCGTGGCGCTAGATTTCTTGGTGCAGCTAACTCCATTCGGTATACTTGTGTAAGTGGTTGCTTTCAGCAACATATTTATATATGGCTCCCTGTGTACAACAAAATAATAATTTAACGACAGTTTCAAGACTTCATAAATACTAAACCTCGACTCGATCAAAAACTAAAATTACATATACACTGGAGTCACAGAGATAATAATATATATATGGTTGGGATTGGCAAGAAAATTTTATTGCAAATCGAAAAGTGGCACAAGATTTCCAAATTCTGTGACATACTTATTCTGGCGTGTTAAAAAGAAATAAACAACAACCACAAGTTAAAATTTGAACATTATTTGGATAGGAGCTGTTTTTAATTGAATTAAGATAAATCGAGTATTTCATTTTGCGTAATACGAGACATGGGCGATATGAATTATAGGACACCGGAAAGATCAAGCGTTTCTTCGATGATCAAGTAAAATCAGGTTTTAGTTTACTAACGAGCTTATCATTCATGAAATATTTATTCTCTTCGCCACATTTCCAGTCAGCCGTTTCTGAATTTTCCATTTTAAAATAACTTCTGAAAGGTGCCAATCTTGTTTCAGCTAGATGTGACCTGTTTTCCATCATTTCCCAGTATTTTTCTTTAAAAAAATGCAGGCGATTAAAAATCGAGTTTTAGAAAATGCAATTTTCCAAATAGGATGGACGAATTTGGCATCAAATGGACCCTGCCGAAAACGTTTACCGTGATAAAAGATTTCTCGCAGTATTTGTCAGCGGTGAAATGCGGTCATCATCAGTCCGAGATAATAAAAACAAAATGGCCGTCAGGTTTGACCACACGCACGACACCGACTATCACACTGAGAGAGACTCGTGACCGGAAGAGGAACTAGAAGATGAGCAGCGAGAGGAGGCGCGATCGTCGTAACGGTGGCCGGCCACCGCGTTTCCGGTTTCGCCCGGCGAACACGACCCGGACCGCATGTAAACACCCGACGACCGGCGGCCATTAATATCCGCCACCAGGTTCGTCGGCGTCAACCGTCCGACGTCAGGGACACCACCCGCGCCGCCTGTTTGACCGCGCGGGCCTAGGAACTCGTGTGGTGAGGTCACCGAATGTGGCGGCGGCGGCGGCGGGGGCGAGGCGCAGAATCGTTCCATCCGGCCGTGATGCCGCGGCGAGGACAGCGAGCGATGGCCGGACGAACTCAACGACGACGTGGACGACACCGACGAGGTCGAGCAGGCGGGCGGAGCGACCGCGCTCTGTCGACCCGACCACTCGACGCTGCGGTGATGCTGCTGCCAGTCCCTCACGATATCGTCGTCATCGTCCATTACGTCCACGCAGTCGTCGAGCGAAGACTCGTCGGTGGGCGATATACAGCGTCGTGCCGCCGACGATACGACAGCGGCGGCCGGCGTCGATTTCAGCCGCGTGGTGTTGGACAGGATGCTGTCGATACTGAAGGAACTGAGCCGACCCGGATGCCGAACGCCGTCGCCCGTTACCGCGGGAGTGACCATCGCATCCGTCCGTTTGCCGTCCGGTACCTTGTGCGGCCAGCGCGCCTTGTCCGTCCGTCCGCCGGATGCCGGTGGCGCCGGATGGGACGAAGCGGAGGAGGCGGTGGTGGCCGAGGACACGCGGCTGACAGGAAATTTGCCGGCGTTTTTGTCCAGTTCGCTTTTAAGCGTTTGCATGTCCACCTTGATGCCCTTCTGGGCCAGCTTCTTTTGTTGACGCTCCAGCTGCTTGCGGAGTTTCTTTTCCTGCCGGTCGCGCTCTTTACGTTGGAGCTCCTCGGGTGGGATGGGCTCGCCGCTGCAGGTCTGCGGGTGGGCATTGTGCGCTGGCCGGCCCGGACCCTTTTTGGTGTTCTCCCGTTTGCGCCACTTGGCTCTTCTGTTTTGGAACCACACCTGTAATGAAAAATGAGACAATATATAATTTGCTGTTGTGGTCAGTGTTGGGTAAACCTAAAAGGAACCTAGGAATTCTTAAGTTCCTTTTCAAACGAAACCTGGAACTTTTCTGTTCCTTCAATTAAAAAATATTTTAAAATACCTTTGAAGGAACTAATTGGCTGGACAAATGTTGATTTGGGGACTCAGGCCAAAACTTTCAACAATCAAAATGTTTAGTAGTTTCTGTTTGATGCTACAAAATTGTTCCGCTGACGGCACACTTTGGAAAATTGCACTCTTAGAAAATTGAACCTTAAGTCAAAAAGAACCCTGGACACAGAAAAGAACACAGAGAAAAGGATATTTTTCCTCAAAAATTAAAAGGAACCTATGCGTTCCTAAGTTCTTACAAAAATTAACCAGCTCATTGGAACGGAACTTTTCGGTTCCGTTCCTACCCAACATTGGCTGTTGTATCGTTATTTGTAATATTATTTGGTTGGGTAATAAATATTAAAGTTTTTATTAATCAGTTGAAATAAAAGCAAGACGTTTTTAATCCATTAGGTATTTTTTAATATATTATTTGCTAATTGGAGTCGATGTAGGAGCTGCTATTAGCTGTTGTAGATTTTTTTTTATAATATTCGGCTTTGGGTTTGTCATCTAGTCACCTGGGCGGTGAATAAAGAATGTGTTTTAATATAAATGCGTCTATGGAAATGTTGTAAAGTGTTTTATGATTTAATGATTATAGTGAAAATCAATTTTTTGTTCGACGTACTGAACTTTTGTTTTCATTTGCGCGGGCAAGTCTGGGTTTCATATATTTGCCTGAATACAAACGATCAATAATATACAAATTCCCGTAACGAATCTGTGAGCGCGTTAGTTGTTGTGTTTACCCCGCAACTAAATTTGTATGGATATAAATTATAGCAGAGGCGGAACGTTGCGGGCACAATGTGAATTGAACGTGTTATTACGATCAAATAATGGAATCCCACTCAATTACGACTGAGCGTCGTTATATGTCCAGCCGCATAGATTTTTTTTTTCGTAACGCGCCCAGCATGCGGCAGGCAGAACCATAGCAGAAAAATAACAATCGTTATAATAAATGCGTATTCAGACGCATTTCTTTTTTTTCATTTGCCATGCGATGAAAAGAAATTTCTTTTCATAACACTTGTTCAATTTGGTGTTACGCGCACGTGTGAAAATGGTTGGGCCCTTTGTTGACGCAACGCTCCGCGTATGGAGGTGTTGCTATTGAGTGTTGGCTCTTTGTGTAGGCAGACAAACGCGTATTCGAAAATGATTGCCTATGTGTGAATGCACCAAGTACAAAGTGGTGGCACCATACAGGTAGAAACATGTTTCATGTGGAACCCACAAGTCAGTACAATGCAGCTAATACACTGTGAAAAATATAAATAAAGTTTATGATTAAATATAATAGGATATGATCCGGGACTATCTCGTAGACATTCAAGACGGTTTTTTAGCCCATGCCTGTAGTTAATGTTTTTATACTATTTCATAATGTAAATGTGATATTTGTACTTGTACGAACCGGTGGCTCAGTGGCTATGGGGACATGCTACGAAGCCAACGGTCCCGGGTTCGATTCCCGGCGCAGGCTTTCGTTTATTCGTTAGCCTGGGG
>JAUJYS010003883.1:0-12578 GCA_033995665.1 Melogona broelemanni | reverse complement strand
CAGGGACGCCGACGTTTCGACAAAATTTCATTGTCTCTTCAGCCTGTTTAAACCCGTTGTTGTTCAGCCATTAGCTTAAGTAGTGATGAGCGATAGCATCAACGACCATAGATAATATCGATAGACATCACCGATAGCCGATTAAGGAGCTTAAGCGAGATTTCCAACCCAACTTGACCAAAACTTTTGCGTTTCCGCGGTGTCATTTTTCGCGATCTCCAATTCGTGAACAAAAACCAATGTTTTCAGTTTTCTTCCTGAACAAAAATGATGGTATTGGTTTTAGTTTCTTGTAATGATCTGGGCAGGATCAGGTCTCTTTGAAGATACCCCACATGAGCGCAAAAATAGTCTTTATTGATGCACCGCGGTTGTGTAGGGTCACATAAAGCACCTAACTCAACGTGTTTGTCCTTGCCTTTGATTTGTGAGTTTATCGGTAACTGTTAGCATTTGCTGAAAGCACAACTATCGACTTCTGGAGTAGCTTGCGCGCTGCGCCACATTTACACGGTATAACACGGTATAAAAATGCATACATTTTGCTATCTTGTGGCTGCATTTTTGAGCGTACACGTACCGCAATTTAAAAATTTGCCGCTTTCATCGACAAAAAAGGGCCAACAATTCTTTCGTGCTTGCTGTTTGCGATAAGCGCACGCAGCCCTGTAGATCCTTGTATCATTATTCGAATGTTAGTTATTTTATTTTAAAATAAAGGTTGTAACACTTCACTTCCCGTCCCCATCCCCAAATGTTTCAGCGTTCGATTGAGAGAAATTTTTTTTTTATCAAGTACAATATTTTTTTCGTCGTATATCACATTTTGCCTGCACATATATGAGCGAATCGGCCATTTAATAGGAACACCTTTAAAAGTGCTGGTGATTGGCCCTCAGATAGCTTAGTCACTAATTAAGGTCATTTGAACCAGATAAAAAATAGCAAGCAATATTTGAAACGTGGTTTAGTTATGTCGTCAAAAAATTGCAGAACACCATATACCGGTAGACTTTCAGCACGCAAAAATGAATATTGGGCACATAACATTAATGGACTTATTTATCAATTTGAAAATGACACGATTAATGTCATTTCAATTATGATTTTTTAATTATTAATAATAATTAATTAACAGTTTTCAAATGTACGAAAATCCACAAAATTGCACAAAAATTCGCGATCGTATACGAATATAACAAATGTGTTGAATTGATTAGTCAATAAATCAAACTCGAAATGAAAAATTCATTCGTAATTCAGTATTTTGGAATGGTCAGTCGGAATTAATCCAGCAGATTGATTTAGTTTACTTTCATTTAACGCCCACCGCACAGTCGGCATTAATTAATTCGTGGTTTTAAAATTGCACAAGTGTCAGCAAATTTAAAAATTCATGGTTCAATAGCCATTTATACGGTGGTGGTTCTGCAAACAGTTAACAATGCCTGAAACATTTCAAATGGAACAATAATTGAAATAAAACAAAGCTGACAGGACACGGGCTGGAAAAAGTTTGTTTAAAGACGCAAGGTTTGTGCGAAAAATGGCCCTGGTGTGACAATAAAAATAAAAAAGTATCAATCTACCTTGACTTTCTTGGTCACCCTCGTCCATTTCGAGGAACCAGGCTGTCCCACGACGGGCTGGACACGAAACGGTCGACCAAGGTTAGTAAAAAAGACACCAGATTCGCTTATGTCGGCACTTTTGTAAAATGAGCTTTTGTGCCACCAAGTGGCAGCTTGCCAATTGCAAGACAAGACATCTCGCGATTTAAAAACGCACCCCGCACGTACAAATTTACAAAACGTTGTCAACCTGTTGACTTAATTGCAACTTTGTTGCTTGAATTAAAAACGCACCCCGCACGCGCGAATTAAAAAACGTTGTAAACCTAATCACATCGTTGCAACTTTGTCGCGCGAATTGTCAACGCACCCCGCACGTGCTAATTTACAAACCGTTGTCAACCTGATCACTTAATTGCAACTTCGTTGCTTGAATTACAAACGCACCCCGCACGTGCGAATTAAAAAAAACCGCTGTAAACCTAATCACTTCGTTGCAACGTTGTCGCGCGAATTGTAAACGCACCCCGCATGTGCGAATTTATAAACCGCTGTCAACGTGATCGACGATCCTCACTGTAAAGAAAAATTAATAGCGACAACAATTAATAGTGACATTTGGTAAAAACATCAGTTAAATGCATCAGACTCCCTCCAGCCACCATAAATTAGCATACAAAATATTATGCAAAATATTGGGTCCACTATAAAATTCAGTCATCTAATAAACTTTAATTTTTCACTAATAAAAGTTCTGCTAGTTAATCAATTAAAAGTGTCATTCAAATAAAATTATTATTCTTACTGCCAAGACAACCAATGCGTTAGAATTATAACAAAAGTTATGGCAATAATACAGTGACACAACAGTAAGATATATTTTTCACGAACTACAGGTATAACGGTCGTTCCTCATACTACATGTACCGGTATGTGCAAAACATTTTAATGGTAAAAAACCGATTACGTTCGCCCCTTTCCGTGCAGGACCACTACTATCTAGTTAGCAATCCTAAGTTGTGGATATGGTCATTGGTCACAGTCTACTAAGCAGGTGGTCCCGGGTTCGATTCCCGGCGCAGGCTATCGTTTATTCGATCCTGTGGTACTGGAATATGCCACTCACACATTGCCACAGCGATACGAGGGGTACAATAACCTCCTGTAGTGCTATTCACTACAGTGTTCCGGAATAAAATAAAAAGTTTTCGGCGGTCGTTTTAAGGTACAATGCCAACAGAATAGGCGGGAATTACTCCCCTCCCCCAAACATTTTCCAAAAAATAATTTTCGGGTAAGCCACATCTAGAACTTCAGTACGATGACCTTTATCTCATTTTCGTCATTAACTACTCCTTTGACGGTTTGACCCCAGCAATAGGGCTCTCCAGGCTACTTGCCGGTATACACATAAATTGTAATGCAAACAAAGGAATGATGCAAATATTGAACAATTAAACCTACCTTGTGCAATATCGCATATGAACGGTTTTCTTGAATAGTTTCGATTCTAAATACCGGACAAACTAACATTGATGGTTAAAGCATGCAATAAATTCGATCGAATTATCCCTGGCAGCTCTGCAAAACTAATATTTGCGTCCAAATAAGACAAGACAAAAGACTCACAAAATTAGCATAGCCATGAACCTTTTCCAAACTTGCATAATTCTCCCGCGGTTTTTAAATGACAGTGGTGACGCCTAGCGGCGCGAACGGCGGAAGTTACGTAATACGTCATAAAATGGCAGCCCGCATGAAAATGTAAACAAAGCTCGTTTTGCGGGCGTAATTTGATTTTTTCGTAATCGCACATCTCGAGTTTCGGTTAATTTCGCCATGATTATGGTAAAATCCCACTCAGGGAGTGATGTATAATGTTTGTTTACTTTCTATTGGTTCATAGAATTGAAAATTAGTATGGCAATCGAAAATTGCTGGAAATGGTAAATGCCTTCCCCTGTATCTTTGCGTTCGTGGTAATTTCTGAAATATCAAAGGGAAAAATCGGCGTGCAGATTTCCATTTATTTTGCTTTGGTTCACAAACAGAATGATCACACCATTGCACATTGTACATTATTTTCAAATTAATGTGATCACATAGACATACGAGGAACAAAATTGACGGTAATGAGAAACTTCTAATTATGCAATACTTGTACGAGGTGTTAGTTTTTCCAGTTTTGTAACATCATACTCGAATTTTTGTTATGTGGATTCGTTTTACCAGAACTATATAGAATATTTAGTAATATGAAGTGTCCTGACAAAATGTCAAAAATTTTAGTTTAAATTTCATTAAGTTTAAATAAATTTAACACTTTATTAATAAAGGATTCAGACAATGATATCCTCAGTCTACAAAATACACGAAATATTTTCAAGTAGAACACACCAGCATTAACAAACACTGATATCATATTTAGAAAGATTTATTCCATTCATACAGTTCAGTGAAAGTCTAAATACATGTATCAATTCAGTAACCGAAAAGTTTGCTCACCACTGGACCATACGAAATCTGATAAATGCAAATTCCATGTATCGCTCCCTCAATCGTCCTCGCTCGCATCACCCATTCAATCTAATTTCCTCCAGTAGTTGATTTGCATAATTTGAAGAGGAAAAGCTTATGTGGTTGTCTCCAGTGGCCTGGACGCTATCGAGTTGCGTTAGGTACAGAACGCATTTACGCTGGAGGGGCATTAACGTTCTCAGTATAAAAGCGCGATTTTCACGGCATGTGTCGATTGCAGTTCAGTTCTGGGAGTGTCGACCACGTACAATATATACTTGAAATTAAATATTAGCATATCCCCCCATCTAAACTTTGCCCAGTATATGCAAAAATCTCAAAATTTTCATTAGATACAACACATTATCTCGCAAGAAACGATCCGCTGAACAAACACATAAAAGAGAATGCTATAATTTTTTATGGTATTCTACTGCTTTGAACGGTGGGAATTTCATTTAGTCAGTTTTAAAAAATAAATTCATCGTATATTTAAAGGAGTGCCAAAGCTGACAATAAAATATTAAAAAATATTTAGTGGCCTCCTAAAAGTATGTCAACTTCTCCGTCGAGATTGAATTTTGTAGCAACGAGTTTCGAAATAACCAGCACATGTGACGTCAACGGGGATCAATCAGACTACGCGCCCCGTGAAATAAGGACGGTTGAAGAAAATGTATGCAGGAACAGGCAACAGCTGGTGTTAAATAATTCATATAGAAGCGACCGATTTGAGAATTTGACAAAGCGCTACAGCAAGAAATGACACAAAGATCCTGTGCGACGACTGACATTTTATTCCGGCACTGAATGGGGCGGTCAACTTATTAACAATTCACATTCATGATATATTCATGAAATATTAAAACCAAACGAATATTTTCGACAAGTTAAAGCCATTGAGTTTTATCAGAATAAGTTTTTTTGTCGCAGTGAAAAAATTTTGCGGAATTCATTTGTCGTCGCCCGTAAATCGCAAAATGACAGCTCTGTCATCCAACTGGATATTTTTAGAAACCGGTTGATGCAAGCTGCTTGCATGCAATATAAACAGTTTGCAATCATTTTTTATTTGCCTATTAATCTGAAAAAAATTCGCATCACTATGGGCGTGGATCAGTTGCAAGAATATCGATATTAAAATAAGAACAATAGAAAACGGTAGCTAATTAAAAATATTTTAATGGCGAAGTGCAAAAAAAATATTGAACAATTATTCTGTTAGTGACTAGCATTGTAGGGAATTGATACCTGGGCGAGTGAACAGTGAATTAATTAAGTGACATAAGTTGCTCTCCATGTACACAATTTTTATAATAGAAAATGTCTATCCTTGGACATATTATTAATTACTCCATTAGTTGATTTTCATTTTATAGTCTATATATGTATTGAAATTACAAGGTAATTAGTAAGTTAACTACAGCTAAATAGGATTAGCTGTGAGCATCAATTTCTGAAAAACTGACTGTTTACTGAACTAACTTCTCTTCCAAGTTCGTAAAAAAAATCTTGTATATAAACGTCTGATCCCAATATTCCATATTCTATCTCTGACATTTACAGTGAAGTAAATATGGATTTAAACTTATAATTGGTTTAAGTAAATGTTTTTTAAACAATCTAGGTAACCCTAGGCCAATCCTTAAAATAAGAAATTTTGCCATCAAAACAGCAGCTCGTAACAGTTAAATGCACGAAATTTGAATATACCGGTACGAGTGATTTGGAGTCACCAAATCACTCATGTCAAAAAAATTCGTTCACCAAAATTTGCCTATAAACATTTTTCTTTGAAAATTGCATCGCTTTTGTTCAAAACCACATCGAAGTTTGACTTCTCGTCAATGTATAAAATAAAACAACATATACACCAGATAGAAAAAAAATAATAATCAAACCGTGCCCTTCAAAATACTCGTAGGATTTTTTTAATCGTCTTTCTTCTTCTTTGATCGTAACTTTTTGTTGCGTTGTCTGTACAGATTTGTCATCATGACAAACATTACTATGAGAATACAAAAAAAAAATTAAAATTTAGAGATACACACAAAGTTGAAAAGATATTTAAATATTTTCGTAACTTTGAAGAATGAAGAAAAAATTGTTGAAATACTTGAACTAATACACAAAATAAGTTATGTTTCCACACGTATGTTTTACATCAACTTTAACTAGTACCAATGTTTACAAAAAAGCCTATTTAACCGGAAACGCAGCGAGACAGATAATATAAGTATTCACTTACGTGGGAAAGCCAGCAGAAGCAAATAGACGCGTGCTATTGATGGCATGTCGAAAGACCAATTCAAAGAATTTGGCAGATGATAGCTCATCCTCTTTGTTTCTTCCAAGTACGGAATGTTTAACAAAATAACTATTCCTGCATTATACAAAAGGATAAAAAAGTAAGTGAAACAGTAATTTAAATTGTGTGGCAACAATTACAGCACAATTATTTTAAACGGTCAGTAGTAGAAAAAGTATTAGATTCAGTCTTAACAAACCAACAACAAGTACAGAAAAATCATAAAGTCGACTATTTCCCCATTTTCTTTTATAACTGACCTTCGCAAATGAATCCTAGCGGATACAGAGGAATCCATAGAGAGTAGCGAAGCCAGGTGAAGAAGCCGTATTCGAAGTCAAAGATTTTCAAAATGTAGAAAGGGTACCTGTGAAAGCAAAAATATTATGAAAGTATTTATAAAATAGTTCGAGCATATATTAGAATAGTAAATATTAAGAGACTTTTTCTAAAGAAACATGTTGGTGAAAAAGTGACATTACATTTTGCTTCGCAGATGCTGAACTGAGTGACTGAGAGATCCAATAATTCAGTAAATTTGGGTCAAGTGATGCCGGCAACTGCACGGAAAAGACAACTAGGCGCAAAGGAGAACTTTACAAAAATGCTTACCTTCCGACTTCAGCAATACTCCAAACGAAGAGCAAGTAGAATACGACTGGCTTGTCGTGCATTCGTGGCTCGGCCATTATCATGAGGATGTAAACGAACAGGCGACCCATAATCTACGGTTAGACAAGTAAAGAAATTCAAAATTACACGATGTAGAAATACGATGTAGAAATCAGTTGTAGTCTCGTAGATCCCTGATTTTTTTAAAACCAAGTACACATTAGATTATCTAATTGCAATTATTTACCTGAACCATAGCATAACCGATGCTCGTCTTGGTCCAGCCCATGAAAGAAAATACTATTTCGAAGAGTTGTACCATTTGGAAGAACATAAACAGGCCACCGACATTGGTATAAGCATTGTTGATTGCCGCTGTGAAAGGAAATTTTTTATTTATTACATGTGTATGTATTATTTCATTTTGAAGTCGTGTATGCGATAACCTATATTCAAAATTCACATACACAAACCAGGAATGATAGTTTTACAATTGTTTGAATTATCAGATAAATGGTAAAATAAAATTGGATTTTCTAAATAAAATATCCCAAAAAAGAAGCAGCCAAAAGTGGCGTCAAACTTACGATTCATTTATTAATACACGTTTGCAATGATATTTTATATTAGATTAATAGTTCAGTTAGGACGTCAACGAACAAAACGAGAAGGACAAGGTCCGGTTCCCGGAGCTGTACCGGACCTTGTCCTTCTCGATATTTTATATTATTGCTTTAAAATCTACTACAATTTGACAGCACTCCCTAGCGACTTACCTTCACCGTCTTTCGCTACATAGAATAACATCATGAGCACGACTGCAGCGTAACCGGTGAACATGAATAGGTTATACATGAACATGTAGATCTTCTGGTAGGCTTCACCTAAACATCGAGCAAACAGAAAACGTTAGAACAGATTGGAGAAGACAACCAAGAGTTCCTAAGTGTGAACTGTGATACCGTTAAATTCAACTCAAAACACATTTCGTCAATATCTCCATAGAGACACGAGGGTGCAGTAATCCTGTAGCGCACTAGGCACTACGGTGATTAAAAATATATATATATATATTCAGAGGACTGGTCCTCCTGGCGCAGACCAAAACACACCTTGCAGCTGCTCCTCCCTCTTGGGATCGTAGATGTCCTTTAGCTGCTGACTCAAATCCTGGAAAATATATTTGAAAATATAATATCGTGGTGCGCCGAAGCAGAAATTGAAACAAAAATGAATATGAGCGATAATGAATTCGAAAATGCATTTAAAAAAAATAATAAAAGATTTAATAAATTTCCATAATACCGGAATGCACCTAAGACAAATTTTAGTTCTTGACATGATAAAAAAAATTGTTATGGATGTGCCATTGTAAAAATAAAAAACTGATCTAACCGCCGCGGAAATCTTCTCTTCCTCCTCGTCTTCAGATTTCCATTTGTCGAAGTCGATCTTGAGCCAGACGGGCTTCTTCTGGCCCGCAATCACCCGTGGCCACCACTGCGCCTTCTTCTTGGTGATGCTGAATTCGATCTCGCGGTCCATGACGCGGTACTGGCTTTTCTACAGTTTGGGGAACCACATCAACCACCATTTAAAGTGTTCGCTAAGCCAGACAATTAACTACATAGGATAACAATTAGAATAAAATTATTTTAATACAATTTAATAGGATTACAGTAATGCTTAAAAATAATTTTTAATTTTTTTTTAACAATTGGAGTGCACGTATTTTAACTCGCATATTTATTTTTACTTAACCGTTTTCTTACTTTCGGATCGACGGACAGAAAGAACTCCAACACGAAGTGGTACTCGTGCAGTCCTTTGGCTCCCAGACCGACAGCACTGAACTCCAACTCGTCCTCATTGAACAAGACCTCCGGTGACTGCAAAACGACAAACGCAACGATCGGCAAAAATTAAACCGCCAACGGGTTTGAAGTCTGTGATGCGGGCCACCTCTTCCTCCAAACCAACAGACATACTCGGCTTCCCAACGTAAAAGCAAACATAACGATGACCCACGGAATGGCAATGTTTGGTCAGCAGTTTCAGCCTAATTAACAAGGCTATTTTTTAATACACGTTTACTCAAAGGTCAATTAAATTATTAGCACCGGGCGTCCACCAATAGAGCTTCATCTAAACGCATCGCTACTCAAATACAGCCGGAACGAGAACAAATAAATCTTTGTTATTAATTGTACAATGTTGAAACCTAGTTTCCAACAATTATACATTTGCAGTAAAAAAATGATTATTATATTTATTATAACAGACACTTTTACTTGTTTACTATTATTTAAATTTAATGAATTCCAGATTATTGTTATAAATTATATCAATAATATAAATATATTCATCTATTGTCACATATGTGTTAGCATACGTGAATTTGTTAGATCACCATACATTCCCTATTCCATGTAAATCGACTACCTGGCAATATCATTTATTGACAATGGCCCGAAAGCGAATTGCGAAATAGGCAAGCTCTCATGCATGTCGGCTTTTATTCTGGGGACAGTACATTGTAACAAGCGGCATTCAACGCCGTAATGACAACGATTATTTATTCTATTATCTCATTAATTGTATTATGACAAAAATGGGAGATTAGCTAACGTTCTATTCTGTAGCTTGTATAACCTAAAAAGGACACAAGGCAAAAATAAGAGGCGAAAAATAAAATAAACTTAATTGTATTAAAAAAAACTAAGGCATAAATGAGAGGCAAAAAACAACAACTTAATTAAAATAAACAGCTACGAATGTTCATCGGAAATTAAAAATAAAGTATATAAATTACATTCACATGTTTTTTATATACTTTATTTTTAACAACTTAATTGTATTAAAAATCAAAGTAACAATTTTTGTCCGCCGCGTTTGCCCACCTTTTAAGGTAGTCGAACATGTAAATTGAGTGGCAAATGTTCGTAACAAAAATCTCCTAAAATCTAGTGAACGCACTTTTGCAATCACCCAAACGATAAAACATACAAATGGGTGGTGTGTACTGCTCGCCAGCAATTTATCGAAACATTGAATGTTCATCTATGTATTATGTAACTTATTTAAAAGTTTAAAATAACATTGCACGTGAAATTGGCATATTGCTTTTGTTCGGTGGTTGCTTTTTCAGAATATTGAGTGAATTTACGTTTCATTTATATTTACATCGCAGTTTCCATGCAACCGACCAAGGAACAATAAGGGTGACGATTGCACGTAAATGTATCTGAATGGCGAACTCTCTTGAACCTGGAGGTTGACTAGCTCAGCTGTCAAGCAGTCCCCTGATCGCGTGCATGATACATGTGCGGTAGAAACGATCACTACATATTCCACCACGACTGCGACGCAAATTTAGTACCAATTTCGGTAATCATTTCAAAGTGCGAATAACACATTAAAGCAAAATACATTTTAAGTATATGTCGTTTTCAACGAGGGTTAGCTGTTGCCATTTGGATCAAAATCTGTCTTTGGCATCCGCTTCAACTAGTGATCATAGGGCAAAATGGAGCAAAGAGAAGAGTGGGGTTAACACATTACCGTGTGAACATCCACGTAGCTCAATTTTGGCAACATTCGGATAATGCCATAGCCATATCAAATTTGTAATAGTCTAAATATTCATGAAAACAAAAGAAGAAAAAATAGAAAAATAATATCTAGCTTTAGGTTCTCACTGGAACACTCGCGTCGACTTTAGAAACATTTACAAACCAGCCATTTACCCAGAATTATCGACTGACTGGACAACCCAGATATCTGTGCAACGAAAAAGCGTTTTATTAGACTGTCGCATACATACTTTAACGTCACGAAGCTCAACTCTCAGCGTGACGTGCGTTTCGGTTTGGGCCCAATACACGAAAGGGCTTAGTTCTCCCATTTTCTTCAGTTGTGAAGTGGTCAGCAGCAAGGTCCTGAGGCCAGGTCAGCTGAGGCCTATGTAGGGTAGTCCTAGTCCTAAGCGATTCTCTCGTCCGTATCAGACCACCCAAAAGTCAAAACCAACACAGGTTCCCGAAAGAAGAAGAACCGATGGCCAATAATACAATAACAAATAACCTATTTGTTAATTCGGAAAATTTATAACAACGAATGAAAGTGGAGCACGCATTGGACTCCGCCACCATGCATCCACCACGTTTGTTCATTTAAAATTATTTATAAATTTAATAATTGCGCAACATATGAAAGAGTATAGTTTACTTCGGTGCGTTATTCTTTTGTACACGAACATACGCATAACCCCATTCCGCAATGAAAAGATAAACGCGCCTCATTCATATGGTGTACAACGAATAAGACTAGTATCTACAGGCAAACCCTAACAACCCTGCCACCAATGAAAACCGACAGTACAAGAGAGCATGCTGAATCGATTTCTACATCTTCTTGTGAGGTACTACTAAAGTGCCGTCCATAGAGATGTACGGGCCGACTACACACGGATATCAATAAGTGCGCAATTGTTTACTTCCGCCCGCATACATGTGAACTTCCTGTTCGTGAAATGGATGCCTGTCGCGTGTAGTGTTTTGCCGAAGCACCTATCGGTTTTGCTTTATTCGTTTATTCTTCACAGAGATTGGCAAATGTATGTATGAAACTTTTATTCAACCTGTTAACTAATTCTTAAAAAAATATAAGCCATTGCGCTGGTTATTTTGGTTTTGAGTGGTTATACGATCAGTGTTAATGGCACTTACGTGGGTAGGCCTATCAAGTCCATTGACATTGTACGTTTAACGCACGTTTCTCGTATTTATGTTGCCATTTACTGTCAATAAATTGTTAAACCAATGCAACCAGCACCGGAAATAAACGCATGAAAAAAAAATACTAAAGTTGCCAACGTTCGTCTCATAGTGACGTATTCGGTTGTCTGTCCAATAGCGCTACCATGGAGGACATAGCCTGTCCAAGATGCAAGACCACCAAGTACCGCAATCCTTCGCTGAAGTTGATGGTAAACACGTGCGGTCACGCTCTGTGCGACAACTGCGTGGAGCTGCTGTTCGTCAAGGGATCCGCCACCTGTCCCGAATGCCAGGTGACACTGAGACGGGGCAGTTTCCGCGTGCAGATGTTCGAAGACGCCAGCGTCGAGAAAGAGGTGTGCATTTGGCGACGAATGTGGTCTTTATAATAAATCCTGTTAAAGATATGAGTTAGTGGAAATAAAATCACAATCCAAACGATTAAACATCGTACGAGGGAGGCTGAAATTCAATTATAATTTTATAATACCAAACATTGCATTTAAAACAAAATACTAAGCGCAAAAGCTGGCCCACAAGGTAAAAATCAACCTAATAAATATTTAAGACTGATAGATGTTAGATATACGCGCGATACCATATCAGAGATTATTAGCCAGTATGCATTTGGTATACGATATACGATACGGATATTGACCAGTATACATTTTATATACGTACTAGCGCTTAAGCCTTTCCGAGGACAGGCAGCAAATGAACAGGCTACATACATTATATGATGACATCATGAATTTAACACAAATTAAATGTCAACATATTTCTTTGGCAAAT
>JAUJYS010003882.1:0-12582 GCA_033995665.1 Melogona broelemanni | reverse complement strand
AATTCACGTGCTGCTGTAATTTGCGCGCTTCAGCTGCATTCGCCGCGATTATTCGCCTAGTGAAATACCGCCTTTAGTCTCCACAACTTCCGTGCTAGCATTGTCGAGCAGCAAACCGCGGCTATTCAATGCGCATATGCTCGAAGCAAACAACGGAAACCAATTAATTACCGCTCTTATCTTCTGATAGATACTTATGTTAAAGCATCATACACATGGACCTATAAGTCATCTCACTAGCTGCCACCTTAACTATTTCGTATTTATTGAGGTTCATATGTCACCGAATCCTACGTAAGGTGTGATGTCCACTAGTTTAACAAAACAACAAAAAAAACGTGTTCGTCACACTCTGTTTATTTATTTATTTATTTTTCGCTGCTGTCCCGTTCCCTCAATTCCCTTGAGTTCAAAAGCGTCCTATCTCAACTACATCCTAAACGTCACATATTATTACCACTAGTACCTAGACATATTTCTCGTGTCATCGAGTACGGATCGTCAATTGCGGATTATACTTATATTCCATTACGAGAACCACTAAACCCATTGGAGTGTATCCCACTTGACAAATGGCAAAGAAACCAAGTGGAATTTGAATTACATTGCCTTAATCAATCTTCCTCACTTGACCAACGTATTGCAACAAAGCATTGAGATTTTTTTAGATTCGTGGTTCTTGATGAGCAATCCGTCGTCAACAATAACAAAAGTCCATTACTCATCTCTCTTGACAAATTTGGAAATAGGACAGCACCGGGCTCTACATCAATGGCACAATTCCCAATATTTCATAATTTTCTCAGACTTTCGAGCAGTGACGTTAATCTATTCGACTCTTGGTGGAATTTTGTTTTCCGATCGGTAAGCAATTTTCTTGTTGTGTCTCTGCCTGATTACATTTGGGTGTAGAATTACGCCGATGTTTGATAAAGCATTTACAATCAAGACCCTAAAGGCACAGTAACTTGAAACTCGGGTTTAATTAGCGCTTAGAATCCAATCATATGAGCTGTGGCCGTGTGGCGTCATGGTTACAAGCGATCAGGTAATTGCCATGACGCACCAAACGATTCTAGCGGCAATATTTCGATTGATCCTTATAAGGTATCAGGTGATATTTGTCATAAGGATTCGCGCACCATTTTTTTAATTGGCAGAAAAATATCAGATCCCGATTTCAGTCAAATAAAGTGTAATCAAAAATATTTAAATGTAGAACGCAAAATATCCCACTTGACTGCAAAAATTAGCTCAACAGTATATTCATTATCATTATTAGCTTCTCAAAATGTAGATTACAAGATATTGTCTAATTTTTCTTATTTGTAGCCTTAAATCAATTAAGTGAAAATCATTAAGGCAAATAGCAAAAGTAAAAGTAATTTTTTTCTAAGAAGAAGCATTGTCTTTCTCTGGATTTCGGCGAAATTAGGCTAGTGTATGTACCACCATCTATGGAATAAATTAAGTTTAATTAACGCGTTTAATTTCAATTTAAGGCGCATTGAGTTATAATATTTGCCAGTGAAGAAATGATTTTTTCATTATTTTTGAAAATGACAACATCTGAGTCACAACTTTGTGATGCTACCTTGCACACGCTAGCACATAATGGAAGGCAACGGTGTCTGGACGGATGTGGATTGCATCAAATGTGGCCTTTTTACGTCATATGGAACAGACAAACGATCAATAATGACACGCGAAGAGACGCGACAAGACTGAATTCACCAGAAAGATAATCTAGAATGCACTTTGATTGCCCATAAAAATGCCGTGCTGGCTAACATGAACTGTCAATACGAAAGACACGCAGACAAAAGTTAGTCATGGCGAGCTAGAGTAAATTGTTTTTCTGGTGCAGTTGTTGCAATGAAAACTTCTTGGATGCAAGTTGCATGCCTTACTCGTGGCTGCATGTGCTTCTCGTTCTTTAATACCGTAATCAAAATAAATTAAAAAATTAAGTGGTTTTACCTGAAAACCTTGTTAAAAGTGACGAGAAAGTATTAATACGATTTCAAATGAATAATTGAAACGTGCATAACTTGGGTACACTAGACAATCTCATATAAGTACACCCAATTTTAATTAACAATCAATAACTTAAAAATCATATATTCCACTTCACTGCTATATTTAATAGTCATAATTTATTTCCATTGTGTCTGTGAAGTTATGAACAAAATCATTACAATGATTCTTACCAGTGATTTTTTACCAGTACATTCATTTAAAAAATCCTGTTCAATTTAAATTGATGCAATAGTTGTTTGTTGATAATGTAAAATTGCTCATGCCCTACATTTAGTTATTCATTCAGCAACTGCAACTAATACATATACTCGTAATTGCGTCATATCGGGCAATTAAATTTATTGAACATGGTATCAGTTACTTATAAATTAATACATCAAGGCACAGTTGCTCCGTTGTGTTAGAAATATAGTTTTCTTTTTGATAAATTTGATAAAACATATCATTTTATTTATAGTTTTAAATTTTAGAAACCCCGGGAAAACTGCTTCGCGACCAATTGTCCCAAGCTTTCTAAAAAATTACCTAACTTTTATCTTTAAATATTCAAGATCGTGAAGAAAAGAAAGTACAGTACATAAACAAATTGATAGCACCCATGTGGAGCGCAATTGGTTAAATGTTTTATTGCCACACACGACTGATCTAAAGTGCAGCGCAAGACGTAATTCGATTAATAATACATTGTGTTTGCGGTGTCGTTTCTGTTGGGTCCAGTGGACTATAATAACATTGCCCCGTTGCATGGTGGTATAAGGTGGAACCTGCGCAAAACTATGAGCGACTGCTACAATGGAGGGACACATATGGTCAAAGCATGAGCCCACTGACAACGGTATGAGCATCATCAGTACTAGGGAAAATTCAATTAGCCAGATGGGTACTTCTTTTACGGTGGAGACCCGGTAAAGTAGATGATGGATTGAATACATATCGGGAGAGACGAACAACGTACATGAGTGACGTCAATATCTCGTTCTTGACGTCATCATCCAACGCCCGTTTTCTTTTGAAACCAGTGCAACAAGGAAGTACACCCAAATTTGCAAATGCATTTCTCCTCGTTTTTAAAATATAACGGTACTTCAAACACACACGTATTTACTTCAGCATTACTTCTGTAAGCAACATAAATTAACCTATCGGCATTTGCAAAAAATGAAGTTGAAAGTTTGTATTTAGTGTATACTTTACTTTATAAATAAGGTAAACTCGTACACTATACACAATTACATGTTCATGCAACGTCGTAATGCTCTTCGCAGAACCCTTTCACTCAGATCCACTTGACAAAATTTGGTCTGTCTCATTACTCAACGACTGGATGAAGTTAACACGTGACGAGTAACGCAAAGAGTGAGCTCGACTTCAATTCAAGACGCAGTAAAATGCGACGGTTGTCACGAGAGCCCAAATATAACGCCAGTCCGCCGGCTACGTGATTTTTATAATTCGATCCCCTTTACGTTCGGAATCGTATATAAAAGCTATAACCACTGGCCCGCGCGCGTGTGCGCATCATCGTCATCATCGTATATGCCGGACGGTGGCAGCAGAAATCCCAATTCGCGCTGCCTCTTTCAAGTCGCATGTTCATAGGCCAGGGTTTCCATAAATCTCTCTCTTTCTCTCGCTCTCTTATTTCGATCTCGTTTTACTCCCTCGGCAATAAAACGTCTTCCAGAGCGCGTCCACCGGAATACTAGACAACGAGCTCTCCGATGAATGAGGGTCGATCCAGTCTCTGATAGCCGGTCTGCAGGGGAATATAACATCCCCGCTGTCCACATCGTGGACCGGCGAGCCAGTGTTCACTGGAGAAATCTGAAAGTCCTTTGATAAGTAGCTGGGGGTTCGATGGTACGTGGCAGAACGCGTAGTGAAACGCCCTTCCCATCCCAGATCGACGATATTCGAGATTTCTGGTGAAAAGCCTAAACGGTCGTCAGTCCGACCGTTTGTCCAAGATGGGGAGGCTCGGCGATGGCCAATTTCTTCCAGATGACCCGTTAGGATTATCTTGCCGATTTTCGGTTATTGTTGTTAGCCGCGTGTCCCACGTTGACTCGATTTTCTTAAGTATCGCACATGAACGAGCAGGCGTCACATTGGCTTTCGCCTTTCGCTCACTAAAGAGGAACAGCAGTGAGCTAGAAAACCTATGAAAACCCATTAGATGTGATGGAGTAAAATATAAATAAAATATAAAGTTTTTATGTACGATATAGTTCAACTACATTTACAGTTTTCACGATACAAGATAATTTTTTATTTACTCGCAAATATTTGAATGTCTAGACGTTTGAGCAGAATCATTATACTAGCAATTTAGTCAGACGACACATTCGCACGTATCTGATACATGCATTTTGAAAAATGATGGGTACCACGTCAATTTCGATCGCATGGATTTGTCTCTTAGTTTTATGCGGACTGTATTCGCAAGTCCGATATTGTGACGATTTGCTAAGACATTTGTTGACTTTTTCTTCTTTTTAATTAGCGAAAAGCAGGCGAAAAAGAAATAAATTTTAATTTTGTCTTAGAACCAAATTTAATATTTATTTCATTAGTCACGCAAAAATGTTTTTTATATCTGCGCCGTAATTTGCTACTAATTCATCAGATAGCGCCACATTCAACATGTTGGCGGGATACCAATATCCTTCCACTTCTAATGTGAAATCCTGTAAGATTCGGATGCAGCTTGCGAAAGAGCCGCGTTAGGCGAAAAGCCGAGAGATGAACGAACCCGAGCCATCTGCCAATTGTGATTGATGACGTCGGGTTTTTTTTCTTTTGTGGCCAAATGTTCACATTGGCACATGTTCGATTCGAACGAGTTGGTTAAGCGGATAACTTTTCTCGGCCATGCCAACGGACCATACTCTCAATCTTAAACCGCGCGTTTTACTGACCGAAAGGGATACACGGTTTCAAAATTCTGAATGTGTGTAATAGTGTGGCTTTCTTTAGACTTTCTCCAACTATGAAATTTCTGTAATTAAAACACGTAAAGTTAGTTAAGCTGCAAGAAACAATTATGTTTGCGAGCGAATTAGATGTTTTCCTAACTCTGGTACTGCAACAAGAAAATAATAATAAAAAATATCATTATAAAAATTATAGACAACAAATGACCACAAGCAGGGCCTTAACATCAAATGTGTCTTCTCGTTGAGGGACATGCCTGCAATCGTTTATATATTTATGTATTTCCTTCTATTTTTCAAAAATATCATTATTTTTTGTATTTATACAATGTTGTCAAGATCAAATGACAAGTATGTGCTTAAATTAGTTTAGCATTATCTAAAAATCGAACTGCGAAATAATTATCAATATTATTAAATTAAGAATAATCACCTTCAATCAGACACTGCGATGGATCCACCGTTTGATCCCTCCGCTCGCTTCATCAGAGTATGGTTTTCTGTACTGCATTTAAATTTGCCAATGCTGCCCCTAAATTGTAGGCAAACACTGCTCCCAACAATAAAGCCAGAGGTCAATTCAACCTATAATAGGACAATCTTCCGAAAACCTACACTTTCAGGACAATCTTGGGAATAGCCATCCTTTACCAGGAGCGGCAATACAAAGTGCTTATTAGCCTACGGCGTTTGTCACTATTTCAGGCTCTCGCGTTCCAACCATTTGTTGTTTCGTCAAAGTTAAATTGATTAACGCTTTACCTTAAATTAAAACATTATTTATTTAGTAGTTAAAAGGGCTTTCTGATTAAATATTTGGCGACTTGATTTGCTTCAGCCAAGCTTTTAGTGAAACGCGATCATTTTTATCAAATTAGGGTGACAAATTGGAGATAATCAAATTAGGCTGCCGGTAAATGGAATTGATAAAACAGAAATTCACGAATGGTATTAGATTAAAGACGACCTGAGTGGTTCACAAATATGAAAATTTAGTAAATAGTTACGTCCTTGGTCCTTGGAAAATTTAGTAAATGGCTTACGTCTACACTGTGTATTTGAAAATCTGAACTATTTTACCTGTATCTAAATGTGTACCACATGTACTATTCATTTAAAATAATGGAGAAGCCTAAAATCCGCTACCCATACGACTGGCATGTGTGAAACGTATTAAAAAGTTGTTTCGCCACTTAATTAAGACGCCACTAGTTCTTGTGCAAAATCGTAGCGCGGTCTCGTGAGCAACTGATGCATTATACGTGTACGTGTCTGGTGGGCACCTTAAGGCACGACGACGTGAATGACGCACGACCGTTACACCACACTGACCCCAATGTTGTCGAGCAGGATTCCTGCACTCTAACCCTCTTTGAATTTACTAACATTGGTTGTCGCCAGGCGAAATTCTAACGGAACTTGACGGAATAACTTGCAGTTTGTCACACTGTCTCTGTAGAGTGGCGCTGATAATTCTAAACCGGGAGCTGCACCGTCGCTCCGAGATAGTAATTATGAACGGGAACCAATCAGCGACGGGCTACGGGGAATTTTTGGCCAACGCGCAAACACAAAAACAGTCGGAGTCTATATATGGAATAATTGGCGCTGGGATGTTTGCATAATTAGGTTAATTTCACTGGCAGTCAAATTACTGCGGTGCCTGTTAATTACCACCAGCGTCGCATCCAATTTTCGTCTACTGATAATATTTTTTTTAAACGCTGGTTACGAGATGAATTCACAGAGTAGGCATTGAGCGCAAAAGGCATATGTACGCTAGTATACGTGCAGCATGGCAGTGGAAGTCTTTGAACTCGCGTCCAAACGTCAGGGATATCGGCGGCTGGTTCTGGCATACAAGTTTGTTGGGTTTGTGACACTGTTTATAAAAGATGGAAAAAGCACCAAGATTTTTCTCTTTAAAAAAGAGTAGACTCGTATAGAAGTGCAATTTTTTTTTGTCGAACACTACTTGAGTTTCAATTCTCTAGTATATAATTTTTCATCGCTTCTACAATTACATGAAGGAAATTGTGAAAAGATGATCCATGACGTGTAAGCTTTTCCTAATAAGTAAATTTTTCGGTAACATGAATACATTATTTTTTAATGGTGATTGCACTTTTGTACAAACAAATTTTCGTTCAGAAATTCGATAATTTACATTTAAGACTAATTGTGCAAACGCTCAATGTACAATATGCTTTGTTGGCACTTTTGGATATCCTTTTTTAATTGTTGACGTTTGTATTACTAGTAATTATTTTACGAACTATTGACAGTGAAAAATACCAAATTATAAAAAAAACAATGTCATTTCTTCATTGTCCAGTGTGATGTGTCGAATATTTGCCACAGATGACAAGTCATAAATTGCAACCCTGAATATGTGCACCTTAACCAAAAGGTTTATACTGTGTATAACGTGTGGCACCTCAAGCAACTAACGCGTACCTATGAATGAATATGCTATACGCACTGCGCATGTTTCGACGATTGCTGCTGCTGCAGCATCCCTTTGGCTCATCGTGCCGAACCTCCGATCATAATGCCGCCGTCGACGAGAAGTCACGAAAATCAGAAACCATGTCACCTCGTTAACAAGTATCTATTGTCAGACGGGCCACTTTTTGTTGTCTAATTGCGAATACAGGTCGATCCGATTAGAACGCCCGGCAAATTGTTGTCGTCGCTCGTCGCGTTCGTCACGGCAAGGCGCTCGGAATTCGATCGATCCGTCACTTCCAATGTCAGTGCGCTAAGCGACCGCTTTGGCAGTTCAGTGTAGCTGACACGCGCATTTTAAAAAGGCTCAGGCGTGACGCCAATTTGCCTCAGAATGTATTGCTCTGCTGTTTTTGCTTTCGTTTCGTGGATTCACGTTCAGCGCCACCTAGCGAGAAAAATTGTCCATTTTTCGCATGAAGATGTTTGGGGAGACTAGTCCTCCATCAATCAGTGTGTTTGGACTGGACTTGGGTTGGAGAGTTTGTCGCATTGGGAGGTTAGTTAGGGTCAAATGGGTATTCGAAAACCGACTCTCGTGCAGAATAAATTAAGAGATTATGCGTCTTATGCAAGATTTTTATGCTAATACGGTTAAACACGCTTCTGCGCGCTCACAGCGCACGCCTAAAATTATGATTGTAGAATTTATTTAGCAATTTTTATCAAACGTATTTCTTGCACCATAAAATGTTCATCTCGGATACTGTATAATTCACTTTAGAAATATTTTTCACTTGATCCGAACAACATTTTAAGATTTCGTGAGAATATGAATACACTGGTGCAATAATTGCGTTTCGATACAATCTCGCGACCTACTCAAGAATCGTCATTACCTGCGGACATACAGTAAATATTTCTAATACTATGAAGAATCTGAAGGAATATTGTTATTCCGATCTAATCGCATAAATTACTTATATACCGATATATCGCATAAATTAATTATATACGACGCTCATTGTAATAGTTTGTCGGAGAGCGCTTTTGCGTCTTCTGAGCTGCACGAAACGTGAACAACAATAGAAGTTTTTTGCCAAATTGAAACTTTCGACAATCTTCATTTCAGCGTAGAGCTGATAGTTCTAAGTCGCGCAGTTTCTTGACAGATCCGAATTTAAGACAATGCAAATATTCTTGTCGTAATGAACGAATCGGTAACGGCAAACGGTTTAACTCTTTCAGCCGCAACCACTTTGTGTAGGACCACTATTCAATTCATCCTTTAACATAGAACACGACAGAAATGTGCGGGCCAACGAGTACTCCAAAGCGCGGCGTTTCTCTTTTCTTCTCCCGCTCGCAAAAACGGCAAGGTTTGGGTAAAAGGAACCGTGATTTCATCAAGCAAATTCTCCATTATAGTGATTTGGAAGGAAACTCGATTTTGCGTTGATCGCGTTTTCTTCAGTTTTGGAGTAGTGCCACATTTCGGGGGGGGGAAACAACTAGGAGAGAACAGATAATATCTTTTCTGAGAACATCTGTCAGGAAGCGTGGTAGCGGAACCGAATGAGCTAGCGCAGGCGTGATCCACTCGACATTTCTCTTATATATCTAACAACACTACGACTTGACAGCACTGCGATTTGACAACACTGCTGTGAATCTAATGATACTGGAGCATGTTCGCTTAGCCAAGCACACTGGGACGTTCAGCTTTTTATAACTACGCACAAGAATACATTTGAATGAAAAATTCTGAAATTAGGCAGGATTTTTCTTTCCTAATTTTGAGGTTAAGCCGAACTCATACAAATTGTTAATTTGGTATTGGTTTTAATTTTCATTTTCTTAAATACGAGTTTGTTTCACGAAAAAGTTCGAATCGGCTTAAGTTTTAAAAGTGCATGTATTTATTTATTCAACTCTGCAATTTATGTGATAAGCTAAAGGTTATTTTTAATGTATCTAAATTGCAAATCAGGATAGTCAGTCGATCCACCCCCATTAATCAATGAACTAATTTTAAGTATTTATTGTACATTCGTTTTGGCCACGTTGTTAAAAGTTGCAAACTCTCGGTCACAAATAGCTCTCTATATCAAACAATTATTTCTATGATGCAGCTATTCCGATTTTATCATGTACTAAATATTTAGTATCAAGCTTGATAAGATCACTCAATCTCACAATAAAAAAAATCGTAATCCTTCTCTGGCAAAAAAAACGCGTAAATGAAAAAAAGACGAACGAAAACCTTATCTTTCAATTATTGTTAACAATCTTAAAGGTCGGAAACGCTTCGTTATAAGCATCGCCAGAAGTGAATGATGCACAGCGGAAAGTGGTTTATGCTCAACGATCATCAAGATCTACGTCAAGTGAATTGTGGGCGAATGGGGGATCGGGAGTTTGCAACGCTAATGCAAACGTTGTATGTTTATCTTCCGTGTCAATGCTGGGCTTACGCAATCGTTGTAGTAGCGCAAGTGAAACTTCATTAGTGTCGCCGCAGTTCCAAACCATTGAGGTCGGTAGGGAAAATAAGGGTATTGAAGCAGCTTTGCTATCAAAGCAATACTGGAGAGGCTATGTGAGACTGCCTTTGTGGAATAATTGACGCATCGCTAGCAGTATACAGTATATGAACGAGTATATGAGCAACGGATTACTGCAAATTCGCATTAAAGTGGGATATTGTGTGGAAATGTATCTTCTTTCGTGGTTAGCGAATTCTTAATTGCCTTTCTAAAATTAGATGAATATCTCATCCATGAGTGCACATTAGGGCTGGCATGAACATGAGTCTTGTTTACTGGCGAATAATTTCAAAGCGCTTGAAAAATGCAAGTGGAGTATTAATTCTTAGGCGTTCCGGTTATGAAGAGTATCTTTAATTATGATTTAGTTTTCGTGCAACAAAGCTATTAATATAAGCTTTACTTGAAAATATATCTATTGCACTGTTTCTCGAGTTTTTGATCACAGTGTTAATTGCTCCCAGAAATAAAATAACGATACCATGTATTGGGAATCGAGATCAGGAATGGAACACAGCATGTCAGTTCCACAGCCAATTAAGCTGCGACTGTCGCTTGTGTATTAATAATTGGCGTTAAATTAATTTGGAGAAATCCGAGGGATTGCGCCCATTCAACGATTGTGGAATGCGTTTGTCAATAGGCGTTTATTTTGTGCTTGTGTATCACATGGCATCGCGCTTGGATGGAGATAAATTAACGCTCCCGAACGGAGACGAACGAAACCCGAACCACTATATTGATAAGTTTTTTTCCGGCTTTACGAACCGTATCACCAAATCTCACACCATCGATCAGAACTATTGGCGAGCTGCTGAAGTTTCTAATATGTTCCAACCGTTTCTTTCCCTTCTGTGGTCGCTGTAGACGGCCGATAAAACCGAAGTTGTTCGGATAGTTGCCAAAACTCGGTCACTGCAGATTAGATGAGATATGGGGGAGGCCCTCGAGATTCAATGCGAGAGATAATGGCATCAACCATTTTACAGTGTCGTTGCGCGGAATAAAGTAGGAACAATGTCGCTGTATACTACGGCATTTGGAGTGAGACAGGGGATGGAAAAGCAGTAAATGGAGCTTTAAAATCTGTTAAATCCACTCGAAAGTGGGCCATCGGGAAACGTCGACGTTGATGGTCAGTCCCACAACTCGATCCATCTTACTCTTAATTTATTGGCACCCCATTGGTTTGTATGCACTTTTAAAATTTGGATCAAGACCAAAAGCTATTGAAAAAGGAGAATGTTTAGGCTTACTGAGTGTCCTATTCGTTAACCATAAGGGCTGTCAATAAAAAGTATGGCGTCGGGTTTTTTTTTCGTTCAGGCGATCAAACAGAGGTTTTATCAACTGATCCCTAGAAACGTTGTAAGACAACTAGAGCCCACCTGGTGGCGAGTCTGATAAACTACATGACGTCGCCATGAACGACCCCAAATTCGTTTTTGGGTAGTTGCATCTAGGTCATTCAAATCGAATTCGTTAAGCTAGGTTAGTTCGGCTGAGCTGGGCACCACCTATGTGGAAAGAAACTCAATTTGCTCGATGTAGCGAAGCAAGCCACCGCTCATTGCATAACAATCGCATATCGCATCTAGACAGTTGTAAATTCACACCTCCAGTGCATACTCGCACGGAAGTGTAACAAATGGACTATCTCATATGTATATATTTATTTTTTTTTTTTTATTTATCCTATTTGCACGTGCGCGCGCCGACGCGACAAGGACATCTAGATTGTGTCGCATATTATTCAGACACTGGCCATCGGCATCAACGGTAACCATCTCTCTCTCTCTCTATGTCTGTCCGGTCGCCATGGTTACCGTCCTCTGCGTTGGCATGGAGACGGAAGCCACGTGGACCGCGACTCATTTAAATATTATCTTTTCGCGGAAGATGTTAAACAAAGCTAGGTCGGATGTACATGTATGCTGCGCCCGGTTATCATGTCGTCCTGTGTGCTGAATGGAAATGATCGTCATATGTTTACGACGACCCATATGTCCTATATTGGTCGACCCGGCGTGCCCTACCAATCATGGCGTCTGAAAATTGGTTAACAGGTTAACGCCACGCTGTTCTTCGCATCAAATAATCGTTAATATAAGAAATTGTAACGAATACTGACGATAAAGATGATGAACATTTATAACAATTCACTTTTGTCGATGAAAAGCGACACTGTTTGCTTTCGACGCATTCCAGTAAACATGCATTTGGTAAAGCTAGGTTGGAATCGCAATGCTAAATTAAATGTCAATTTTTTGTTGTTTGTTTATCAAATACAAATTCAATTTATTCGTTAAATTATAATTAAAAAATAAAAGATTAACAATTTTCTATAAATTTAATACATGATATTTTTGTCGCTATGGTAATTAACTAGTGGCACATTTCCGCACGTACCCCGGAATCGAAAAAACGAGAACCGAATAAACGGTTGCAATACCGACTGGGCAACGACGAACCCTTCGAACTTAAGATGCCACGTTTAGCAGAGAGGTTGGACAGTCAGATAAAATATGGCTTATTGAGCATATGTACGAACCGATGGCTCAGTGGGTATGGGGACATGCTACGAAACCAACGGTCCCGGGTTCGATTCCCGGCGC
>JAUJYS010003881.1:0-12582 GCA_033995665.1 Melogona broelemanni | reverse complement strand
GGGTTCGATTCCCGGCGCAGGCTTTCGTTTATTCGATCCTGTGGTACTGGAATGTGCCCCCCACACATTGCCACAGCAACACGAGGGGTACAATAACTTCCTGTAGTGCTATTCACTACATTGATCAGGAATAAAAAAAAATAAAAATAAGAAAAAAACCAATTACTTATAAAGCGAACTCCAGCCTTATACGATATATATATCCGAATGCCAGCCTTATACGGAAGCTTATAAGGCATTTTTGTAAGGGTCCCATCTGCGCTGTGACACCTAGGTTCCTCGGACAGGCTTAAGCGCTAGTAAATAAATGAAACCTTGTAAATGGAGAATCCGATGGTGAGACACTCGACTCCCATTTTGCGCATGGTGCGGCGATTCTTCTGCATGAGACCGATGATGACGGTGCAGGCGTCATCGTCGTCGTCATCGGCGTCTTCCAGGACCACGCGATACTGGGGGTTGTACCAGAAAGTATCTGTAGTGGTAAAGAAAAAGGCTAAGTCACTCAAGAATATGGCGTTGCAAAACAATTGTCATATTAAAAAAAATACATATTATAAAAAAAAATTAGTTATTTGGAAAAAAATCTTAATAAATTAACGACTACAGCGACAAAATAATAATTTAAAAAAAATGGTCGAAACAAAAATGAAAAATTGAGACAAGCACACAAAGCTATTAAAATCTAATAAGCTATTAATATCTTTAGAATCTTTGACGTATCTTAAAATTTTCTGAACATTTGTTGAATTTGCATATTTATACCGACATAAAAAAAAGTTTAAGGGCTTAATCGAGCAAAATTATTGCCATCAAAAGGTACAAAAAAGAGTGAAAAGGATTGATAAGCCTGACCTAGGTAGTTCCTGCATCCGCCGGAAGTGACTCCCTTGACCCAGGATCCTTCGAAGACGTTGCACTCCCACTTCTTAATTGATCCAGTCGCTTCCGGATCGTCATCCAACGAATCCGGATTGAGATTGCACAATTCCAGACGTTGGAAATGCTTGACGAAATCCTGATAAGACATCCTGAAAGCATGAATGAGAATTAAAATTTATCCTTCAAGCAATCTATCATTTCAATAAATCCTTATACCATTTTTAAACTATGACCAACCAGAACTCTCCATCCGCGCTGAAGGTTAACCCCAGTTCCTGTTTCTCGCCTTCTGGGATGTAACGCCATTCCGGTGAGCTGTATAATGAAAACGGAAGACAATGGAACAATTACATTTACTCGTACATTAAAACAATATATGATTTGAAAAAAATGCAACGCAAACAAGAGCTACTTTGTCTTGTGCTATTCTCTAACTCGTGCTAAGCGTGATATAAAACAAATAAAGTTACAAATAAATGGAAGGAAAGAGCGTCAGCAGCGCGATTTTTTAGAAGTGTCCATAAAGAAATCGAAAAAATTAATACAAATCAAAATAAAAATTCATACAGAAATTGCCCAGACTTTTCCATCTTTTGAACGATTTTCCCCTGACTTCCCCTGCCCAAAATTAATTTCCCTGGCTTTCCAAACCAGTATGAACCTTGCTCAAAAATTGGGAATATGACTTCGATTTCGCATAAAAAATGAATTTAAAAAATACTTGGATTTGTGCTTACCTGTCACTCCACGATCCTTTCCATTCTACCGCATTTCCCCACGGATTTCGCACCCGAATCAGAGGGATTTTACCTGATGTACGCGGTGTCTGAATATCAACCTGCAAATTCAAATTTCCATTATTAGATAGTACAAGCAGGAAAACAAAATAGGATGGTAATGCGAAACGGTTTTGTGGTCCTCGTGACCCGGTATCCGTGCCATCAGGAGAGCAGGTGACCCGCTTACCAATTTGACTCGAGTGATGCTGTAGGCGTGACCACGGATGAGTCCACTGGGTAGCTCGGCTTCCAGGATGTTTGGGTCGGGCTAAAATGATTTAAATGGAATAGGAATAGAAAACACATATTACAATTTGCATATCAACAGAAATTTGCATGTTTTTATCTTCACCATCATAAAAATTATGTTCATTTCATAATAGGTGCACATTTCTATATTTTTTAGTTGCTGAACAAAATGGATTATTGTTGGTAGTAAGTAATACTACAATTATTGTTTTTAAACTGAAAAGTTAAAAAAATACTTAAATTAAAACTATGAATATTTTTATAATATTATCTCTATTTACAAAATAAGTTACTTGTAATATCACAATAAGTGCACATATTACTATATTTTTTTAGTTATTTCATAAATGGTTCATTGTTGATACACAACATATTCTTTAATATAATTATTTTCAAAACAAAAATATTAAAATTGACGCAGCGAAAATTCAAGTGGTTTATAAAATTGTGCTGATAATCTCCCAGTGAAAACACATCAGACACAAAATTAACCTGGCAAGAGGTGGAGCCCCAGCTCTCGGAGAACAAAATGACACTATTGTGATTTATTTAAATTTAAACACTCTTTCAATTGAAAAGATATTAAAGATTTAAAATTGCAAAAACTCCGGTTAACTCAAAAAGACAAAAGTTTGGAGAGTTTCGAAGAGCAAAGAGAAACTAAGACGACAGTATGGCACTGTGCCAACTTTTTATAACCTTTCTCTTCAGTTTCACCGAAAAACAGGACTAAAAATCAATTATAATGACGTAAGACATCTTTAAAAAGATGAGGGGTGAAAAGCGCCCAAGCGATTGGCATGAGTCACACCCCGAGGCTGTTTATTTCTGTTTTTAAGAGTGTGCCGTCAGGGGCTAAACCAGTGAAACGAGAATGACACGCATTGAGCTCTGGTCGCCCGTAGCTCACCCCACCCCCTCCCTATCCAGCCCGCCCAACACCAGGCTTCGTCAATGGTAGTAGTGTGTGTACGTGAAACTTTCACGAGGTTTTTTTTAGCACGTGAGAAGTCGACGATATAAACAAGATTTTTTTCTCGTTGACGCCATCGCATCTCATCTTCCACCCCCCAGCTAGATCTAGCCAACGCGAGCGCCATCTGGTGTTTAGTGGAATCAGGCTGGGAAGGTTACACACGAATGGATCAAGCGGAACAGTTTTTATTGTATGATCTTTGCCAATTTTTTTTATTATTATAATTGGGGGAAAGATGCAGATCGGTGATGAGCTCGCCAATTTAGTTATGATCTTAGCATAGTTCCTCGTTTAGATGAGTGACCATTTTTACAAGGTTAAATATGTTTGTTTTTTTCTTCTTACAAGGTCATTAAAATCTTTCAATAATAAATTAATATTTGGGCATTGAAATATTGATCTACACAAATATTGAGTTTCATCTCTAAAAAGTTGGAATTTATATTTAAGAAATTCATTATTGAGTTAGACCAAAAAATTGTGAACAACTGAATAATAATATTTCCTCACTATTTGTTTTTTAAATAAATATAATATTTTTATTTTCATTTGAGATTGTTAGTAATTTAATTTGAAGTTTTTTCAAAGGCCAAATTTAACCTCGAATTTAAAATTTCGCCAGACAAACTCAAATAAACTTCAGTTTAAAAATGAAATTGTGAGGTAAATTCGCTCAGTAAAAAAATCGAGGCAACGTAAAGGTCAAATGGTAATTTGGGGGGTTGATTCTAAATTGCCAAGCGGTGCACTGGCGTAACCGTAGCTCACAAATCACGCTAGTGGGCGAGTTTTAATTTGTAGCACCACGCCTACCACCAACTATATAGAAGCCGATGACAGACAGAGCGCGCTATCTTAATGCTGGCCATAATTCACTTGAGGCCATTTGGAGCAAGAACATGACATCCGAGACAGCTGAGTCAGCCTATCTCCAAGAACACTAACTAGGATACCGTGGCAATTCCAGTCAGTGGCGCCTCTAGTGGTGACTGGCATCACTCGCTCGCTCAAAAACATTTTTTTGTGGAACGGAGGAACGCCTAGGTTTATTTTTATTTTTGAGGAACGGGAACGGGAACTGGTTCCTTTTCAAAAGGAACGAACCCAACACTGGTTATGACCAATATTCCATGAAATAAAAAGGTGCAAAAGCGTGCCGAGTCGAGTGTAAGGTAAATTAGAAATGACTGATTTAATTTTGTGAGTTGATTGACCGGAGACACTTACACACCGTCTTCATTCATGAAAATTTACGTTACGAGGACCAGTAAGTTAAGATGAAAATTCCTATTTTTAGTTGCTTCAAATTTTCATGAATGACGACAGTGAATCACGAATCACGTGTTTCTTGTCGAACTACTCGCAAAATCAAATCAGTTATTTCACAGTTATGCTAAAAAAATATTTGAGAATCTTCCCTGACAGAAAACTGAATTTTTTAAAAATCAGATCTATGGAAACCTCACTTTTCATCCCATTTTCCAGCACAGTTTCGATGCACGTATCCAGAAAAATTAGACGTCAAAATTGTTCTTGTAGCTCTATCGATATTAAAATTAACAAATAAAAATGACACATCGCTGACAAATTTCGAGAAAGGATAAATCTTACCTCGATGGAGCAGCCCATGAGCGAAGATCTCTCGTAGGCTTTGAGCATGATGGCAAAGAGGTTGGCCGGCGCCTTCTCCAACTCGAACACTTCAGTAACACCTCCAGTGAAGTCTTCCATGGCTTCGCAGGTGGTACCACCTTTCAACGCCTCATATGACCCATGAAGTCTAAACAAAGATAAGAAAAAACAAATAAAAAATCAGTAACCAACGCAGGATATAGTCGACAGTCTTAGCAAAATTATTATTAAATTAAAAAGTTACAAAATTAAAAAGGTTATGCAAAGACACAAACTCTAAATACTACTATGAAGTGAAAGAAAAAGCAGAAAATAGGAGAGAATGGAGAGACTTATCCCATTGCTGTTAAACCAGTCCCAGGACTGAATAACCATTGATTGATTGACTTAGCAAAAATACACCATCAAGGAATAATGCTTAATTTAGATTTAAATTTGCTAACAGATAAATGAATAAACATAATGAAATACATAAAAACACAAACGATTGCAGGCATGTCCCTCAACAAACTTTAAATTTTCAATACAATTTTGTCGTTAAATTTTCTACGTTTTAGAAAAATGAATATTGCACGCTGTTTTAAACAGAAAAATGAATATTGCACGTTTTTTTGAATAAAAGAAATCAACAATGCATGTTGTTTTGAACAAAAAATTTATATTGTACGTTTTTTAAACAGTAAAAGGAATATTTGAAAGGCTAAAAATGTATGGCAAGTTTATTCGGTCGTTCTCTTGATCATACTTGGCGTAGGCCTTTTCCAGGAGTGCGCTCCAGAACTCGGTAGAGTCCTGAGAGTGCATGAACACCAATCGGTTATAGTAAGTGGGCAATCGGTCGTCCACCACCACGTCCACCCAACGACCATACTGCCAAAATCTGAAAACACAAACACACAGCAAAACCTCAAATAAATTAATTTAAAACAAATTACCCACATTTCTTAGTGAGAATAAATACCAAAATTAACGACATCATTCATATAATAAAATATTATGAAGATAACTGACAATAGTTCCATCTTAAATTATACAACATATATTGTGAGAGGTAAATAAACGGAGGCAAATAAATTAGAAGAAAAAAAAACACGCATAATATTCCCACAATTCAGAATCTCACAAAATAAAAGAAAATTCCTTTTCTATCAAAATAAATATAATAATAAATAGCAATACTACGTGAAGAAAGGGTTCAGGTTTAATTGGATTAAAAAGTACAAATAAAATACTTGGTTAAGGTATCTGATCCGACAGGTGCAGGCTAAAAATAAATTGATTTTGAGCATCGATTCATGTTAGCCTGTACCTGTCAGATTTCATGCCTTCACCATCAATCATTTTCTCTGTAATTTTAGCCGTACATGCTTGATATTTCTTACCTGAAGTGAAAGATGCCGGCATAGTCCTCCACGAAGCTCTGGTCATCGGGCACCACCCGCTGGAACAGACCATTGTTGAGGGTCAGGTTGGCCACAGCAGCCAACAGCCAGCAATCGCCTGCACACAAAATATACACACGTGTTATATCTACAGTTTTGTATACATCGCCGGATATTACACGCAACAAACGCGTGATTGAACACAAAAAAATGCAAATGCATTTAACATTTTTAACACATGATAGAACACAATTTTTTTAATTCACTAGTATATGTATATGCATTAGTATATATGCATTAGTTTATTTTAAAAGAAATTAAATATTAAAAAAGATTGGTTAAAAAAAAATGCAATTTGACATGTGGTCTGACTCACCCAGTTCTCCTTGTTGTACATCGAAACGACTAGCTCCTTCTACGAATAAGCGAGGCTGTTCCACCAATTCCTGCAAACAAAAGAGAAAAATCTTCACAAATTATTACAACTAAATAATATTGAATAATAAAAAATATTTGATGAAACAATATATTTATAAAAATAATTTCAAATATTTAGGAACACATAATGTAAATTAATTTTCCCGCAAACTTGGCCATGTTTTTTCGAGGATTTTACAATTTTTGCGATTAATAAAAGCAAATTATTTCAAAACTTATTTCATCTTGCAATAAAATAGCACAAGTCAGCATGAATTGGCAGAATTTTTCGCTTTTCGCTCGGCGAATTACAGAGAAAATCATATTCAATCT
The DNA here is from genome assembly GCA_033995665.1 of Melogona broelemanni. Lineage (NCBI taxonomy): Eukaryota > Metazoa > Arthropoda > Diplopoda > Chordeumatida > Chordeumatidae > Melogona > Melogona broelemanni. Next base: position 5,932 of record JAUJYS010003881.1, on the reverse strand, counting down.
GGTATCACAGAGGATTGCATAACAAAGATGGGTAAGATATCGAATTTTGTGATAAAATCGTTATATTGAGTAAAAATACGGCAAGTGAAACTTGCATGTTATTTCAAAATCTTAAGGAAATTGATTATTTCTAGGGGACACAACAGATATATTTTTTAATTTTTGTATGATCATTCTACACAAAACAGCACCATTTGAGATTGCCATTATCTCACCAGTGGCCCTGAATCGAATGCAGGACAGCCAAAGTCGGAAATCGAATCACCCAACATGTACATGTAGATTACACATGAAATAAATCATGAAAGAAACAACCGTACCCGATGATACATGAAATGATATTTGCAATTTCATGATTTTACACACACGGGTCTAGGGAGGCCAAATACAGTTTTCGTAAACAAAATTTTGGAAACAGAAAATTGGGGGTGGAAAAGGAAAGGGGGAGGGGGGTTGTATTCTGTTCGTAAGCGGTGCTGTTACCAAACTAGGTCATTCTAATAATATAGAGTAGAGTTGCAACCTGTGCTGGGCGTGTTCGACGAAAAGACTCTCACTCATACACACACTATTGTGTGCGTTTTGATTGATCAGCTGACAGGAACACACGCAATCTCGCCGCGCCATCTGGTGCCAACAACCGGCACCTTTCACAACTCACCGCACACAAAAGATATGCGAAACGTAAATTATGAATGAATTATGAGAAATTATGTGCATCGTATGATCGTTAATTGTGTTTCGTGTTCATGTACCTTTAATTGAAACGTAAATATTTTTCATTGTATTTTATACTTTGTGTGCTAATGAGGTCAAATGCACATAAATGGATAACTTTTTCATCCCGACAGAGCCCACGTATATTTCTATGTATTTACTCCCCTGTCATAGGCCCCCAAAGGGGCTGCTTGTGGATATATATTGTAATTGTAATAGGAGGAACACCAATTTGCTGCTGCCCCCGGTAAGCTAGCAATCACACAAGGCACACAGCTGACCACAAAGATGATAAAAGGGCTAGAATGGAAGACACCTAGTAGTTCGACGAGGTAACCAACGCCGTATAACACATCGATTAATAATTTGTATTGTATACCAATAACTGGTATCGCCATAAACCGCACGGTAGACTAGCATATTCGCCAATAAAATTAACCTGAATCACGCGAGACAAACAAATCAGATCTGTGCATCTAACTGCATCTTGTACCGCAATGCGGGAATGAAGCGGAAATAACAACACAAAAGGGATATTGCAACATCAGTATCAACTTCCCAGAAATAAAGGAGTCCATTATTAAATTTCTTCTAGCGCATTCACAACGCCAGACACCGAGAAGACTGTTTCTACAACATCGTTTCCCGAACTGTGCAACGCGGGCATTTCCCAGGGGCTCCATTGCCACTCCTGGAAATAAAATAAATAATTATACGCAATTATCTTGTGTTTAATGGGACTCTGCCATTAAAATTGGTAGTCTCTAAGGGGCTATGTCAATGAAATTGGTTCTAAAATGAGCTCCGTGAGTAAAAAAGTTTGGGAAACACTGTTCTTGAGCATTCACAACGCCAGACAAATAGTTTGTCTACAAATAGAGCAGAATTACATCTTGATTTATTCGTCTGGATTCTCGTCCAGACACATACAGAGCCTACTTTGATAACAGAACCAAGTGAGGATGACACAACAAAAGAGCTGCAGTTATCTTTTGTGAGTTGCGCTGACGTCAGCAAGAGTCGGCAGAAAAATGCTAATTCCTTTTGTCTGATGTTAGACAGACTGCAAACCACGTACAAGTGTAATTGGTGGTTCCCCCAAAAAATCCACCACACAATATTCTACAAAGAACAATCAAAAAAATTCTTTGAATGATTTCAACGATCTACCCAAATTTTAAATTTATATACAATAATCTTGATTTGATAATCGTTTTTTTTTTTCAAGCAGAATTTACGTAAAATCCATTTCAAGTTTAATAATGTTATCGAATAAACCAATATTATTTTTAACGTTGCCCTAAATTTAATAAACTGGCTCACGTCGCTCCCATCGCACCGAAACCGTACCAACATCGCTACTATGAGGCGAAGCTAGCCACTGGGGGCACAATACTATAGAACTATAGGCCTAATCAAAATGTATCTTCTTTTACAGAAAATTTTCTGAAATACAAATGAACATATTGTAATTAATTTTACTATTTTTTTTATATAAATTTTAACAAGAAATTTTCCAAAGCAATAACTTTTTTATTTCGAGGGCATATTAAGTCTAACGGGAGCCGATTTCCGGACTGCAAAACCAGGGCCCTAACATTATAGCTACCCGCTACAAAGTCTATTAATTTATTGTTCAGAACCAGCTGAGGAAAACACAACGCCGATATAATTTTAACGATTATCATACACACAGCAGCGGTATATAGAATTTCCGATTTCAGCGGTTGGCATACTGCCAGATAATCGAGCCACAGTGCTAGTAGCAAAAACAACTCTACAGCATTGCGCCTAAAGCGCACGTGCCCTTCAAGAAAATGTGGCTAAGATGAAAGATAAATGTTCGCATAGTTTCCACACACTATAGCGAAACGCAGATCTAGACCACGTAAAACACTTAAACCCAGCGGGGTTCTTAAAAGAGCAATTCCGTATTCGTTTTCAGCACTAGGAAATGATAATGACAATACCGCTCTGGTACACGGTAGGAAAAACCTTTCAGAGTATAAACCAGTCAACATATAAGAAATGGTAACCGCATAAATGCATTTAAAATCACGATTTGTAGATACATATTTATTAGTCTTTACGTTAATTCAATGTTAATCTCTGGTATAATCGAAGTTTATGTGCACGAGAAAAAAATCACAGGCTTACAATGCAGCATAATTCAAATCACCGAACCTGAAAGATGCAGATGAACGAAATTGCAGTTTAAATATTGCGATGATAAATACGCGTAAATTTGAACCTCAAAATGCGAAAATTACATTTGTTGGATAGTTAAATCCAAGCAAATGGTTCATTACTGACACGAAGTGGGTTAAAAATATATTTATTTCGTGGGACTAATCCGCAGCATGCGCCATCTGTAGTGTCGGGTTCGTTCCTTTTGAAAAGGAACCAGTTCCCGTCCCCGTTCCTCCGATGAAAAGAGGAACCAGTTCCCGTTCCACAAAAGTAAAAAGGAACCTAGGCGTTCCTCCGTTAATCAAGAAAGGAACCAGGTCCTAGGAGCGGGAACTTTCCGTTCCGTTCCAACCCAACACTGTTGGGATCGTTCCTTTGAAAATGAACCAGTTCCCGTTCCCGTTCCTCCGATGAAAAAAGGAACCAGTAACCGTTCCCGTTCCTCAAAAATAAAAAGGAACATAGGCGTTCCTCCGTTTCTCAAAAAAGGAACCAGTCCCTAGGAACGGGGCCTTTCCGTTCCGTTCCTTCCCAACACTGACCATCTGGGACAGATGGGTGAACTGAATTTTCGCATTTTGAAATTCAAATTTAAGCGTATTTATAATCTTGTATATTTAAACTGCAATCTCGTCCATCTGCGTCGTTCCGATCGGCGATTTAAATTATGCGCACCGTATGTTTGCGAATTTTTTTCTCGTGCTCATAAACCTCAAATTAGAACTGCATTTAATTATGTAATTCACCGTAACGTAGCGCTGTTTTTGAATGGCTCGACTACCTCAGGGGTTGGACAAAATAATGGAAACACCTCCGCTTGCACGCATATGGTCAGAAGACATCATATTTTATGGTGTACAAATAGTGGTGTTTCCTGTTTGTCTGATGGGGAGTCCTGTTTACAGAACTGTAGTCAAAGATCACCAAAGGTCCAACTTTTCAAACGAAGAAGATCCCCGGAATTCGGCCGATTCGACATGACTGCATCCCTCGAGAGTGGAAAACCGATTACGCTAGCTCAACATTTTAACGACTTCGAAATTTGGAAATAGAATTTGTCGACTGGTGACGATCCCATTTTTTTTCCATCTTCCCCTCCTCACCCCAAGAACCAAAAATAGCCGGACTCCCTGACGGGACGTTTACAACGGCTGCTGTACCCTGACTCACCAGATGCCAAACATTTCTTTCTACGGCGTTCTACAGCATTCGAAACTCGATTTTTTTTTTTCTGTCCCCCGCCCGGCTGGCACACTCGCGGTACACAGGCTGTTGTGTTGATCTCTGGTGTATCTGTTCCGACCCACGCAGTTTTTCCCACAGAAAAGGCGATAAGAAACGCCGACAAGAAGCTCAAGATGAAAGTTGGGGATGTTGAATGGGGGGGGGGGGAGGGGTCGGTATACCAGCTTGGGATCTACGCTATTGGGTTTCACGAAGACAAATCGGTTTTCATTGTGCCGCAGGATTGCAAAAAAAAAATATGTTGTGGGCCATATATTTTCAGATTAGCTTACTACTACCGACACCACATTAAAACTTAAAAAAAAACAAAAAACAATCAAATGACCAGGTCGCCCCCTGAGGGAGGGGGGGGGGGTAAAAAGCCTACTTAACAAACTGTACAATCCCATATACTCACCCATATTGCCATAATGCTACGGCGCGGCAATTTGTCCATCTAAATCTAAATCTAATTCATAAAAAAATTGTAATTGTAATTTCAGTTATATCAAGTTCTACATTTAAAATTATATTGCTTGTTTTGAACAAACAAAATTGCTAATCCATAATGGAAGAAAACGTGGCAACCTCCACCGTATAACAGCACCCTTCAGTGTTCCCAATATTTAATTTCTAAATAACCTTGCGTAACCTTGAGCAGGCTACACTGCGACATCAACAAGATGGTGGCGGCCGCTCTTCGCTCGAGTTGTGTCAACATCCATCAAAGGGTGACGGTAACGCAGTAGTGTGAAGCACACCCTGTATATGGTGTTGCTTCAGCGCTTTGAACAGGCTTCTGGGCGCTCGTACATCAGCTGTTTGCTCTCTCTTGCAAACACAGCTGCCTTTTAAATGTATCATGCTGCATGGCTAGACATTTGAAATGTGCGCGGTAGAATGAGATCGCGTGCATGTTCATCTTTTCGGTTCAAGCAAGTGCGCATGCCCACACTAACAACAGTGGAGACGCATTTATGATTCATTTTATGTCTTTTTCGACGACGTCAAGCAAAATAATAAAACATTTTTGTAAAATAAAATCGAGAACTTGGACGATTTTGTTTACAAATGAAACACTGAATAGGCAGCCGCCCAGTGCTTCATTTGATAACAATAGCGCCACAGTTCGAGATTAATAAATAAATTAGAATTTGATAAATGATTTGGTTGTTATTAGAAAATGTGAAAAGGTCATCTGTATAGTATTTTTCAGAACTGATCATTTTACAACAGTGTGAACCAAAGTTCCCATTGTTCTGGAATGACCTTTTCTGTTACTTCAGATAAAAGTCTAGGTCACTGTATGACATTAATCCTTTTTGACATTTTGTTTGTTTTTACCTTTTCGAGAGACATTCAGATTTAATGTGTAACAAGTGGCGCGTCATCATTTTTATCTCTTTTTCATAATGAAAGCCTGCCATTTGTATCTCCCATTGGTTTAACATTGGAGAGACATAAACCCATTAATCCAATCCTCTTTTTCACCATGACATTCGTGTTGAGGTACTGAACCACTCTGATTTAATAAAAAATAGTGCGTTTGCCGACATGGTATTCCCCATGTCCTCCTTTGATCTTATCAAAGTGCTCAGGCGTGTATTTGTGTTCATACACCGCGGCATGCCACATATTTTTGAGTAAATCTTTGTTAGGCAAAATCTGGAAACATGTTCGTGCGTGTTGCCCCAGGTGCCAAACAAACGTGATCAGAGCTTCCGTGTTCCAGAAGGATCTCGAACAAATTATACTTCTTTTTCATCTGGGTTTTTGTCACCATTGAATTTGAACTAGTGCA